>OZ022328.1:1336009-1498009 GCA_963989225.1 Dromius quadrimaculatus
GTTTTGTTCCTGTAATGCATTTGTAAACTCATTTTCCAGGTCTTGTAGTTTTTTCAATTCTTCTTGTTTTTTCTTGTTTTCTGCTATTTGTTGTTGCCTGCCTTCTAAAACAGCCTTCAAAAAAATATGAAATAAGTAAATATTGTTGAAGTTTGTTTTTACCTCTTTTAATGCTTGTTTAGCCAATTCTATTTTACATTTCTTTTCGTCTTCCACTCGTTGAATTGCTTTCATTGTTTCTTCAAGTTCTTTATCGCTGAGTTTTTCTTGTTCTGCTTTTTGTTGTTTTAACTCCGTGATATATTTTTGATATTTGGCTACTTCATCAGCACGAGAAACAACTGACAGTTTTTTGGCTTGTTCTTTTTCGATTTCTATGTCAGCTAATGTATCATATGCCCTTTGTATCTTTTTTTCTTGGTCAGCAATACGTTGCAGTCTTTCACGGTGTTCTTTGACTTGTGCTTGGAATGTTTCCAGGAGTTGTTTTTTTGTTTTGTGTGTCTTTTCTAGGTCTTCAAAAACAGCAATGAATGCAAAGTAGAACAGTGTTGTAAGTGGTTAACTTACATGCTTTTTCTTCTTTTTCGAATTCTTCTCGTAATTTATCAAGCTGTATTCCTTCTTTTAGTATTTCTTGCCTTCTTTTTTCCTCTTGTGCTTTCTAAATCAATAATTTTTCAATGAGCTAACATGGAATGTTTCAAAAGTATACCTTGTGTTTTATTTGTAAGTTTGCAATGAATTTAAACTCGTTTGCTAGTTTTAATTTGTTTAGTCTATCATTTTCTTCCCTTTCTTTTAGAGATTCGCAGTACTTTAACATCATTTGATGCCAGAAATACTCTGATTCTTCTTCACTTTTCTTTTTTGCTTGATTATCTTTCATTTGTAGCAATTGAATTTGTTTTGATTCTATAAGTCGTTGTTTAGCAATTTGGGGTCTGGCTTCTGAACTGCGATCCCTTCAAAATAAAAATTATTTAATGATGAATAAAGAATTGTGTGGGTTTTCTAACAAATATTGTAGGATTCTTTTTTGTTGTACAATTGCTTGTCTTTCAGCTTCTCTTTTTTCTTTAATCTCTTGTAATTTTGCTGTTTGTTCTTGTATTTTGGATTGTTTTGCTTTTTGTGCTTCCTCAACTATCTCTCGTAATAATTCTCTTTCTTCTCTCCATATTAGATCCCCTAGTCTAAAAATTTTTTTTTGTATCTATTTTGTGTTTTACTTTTAGGTTTTTTACTTATTTCGACGTTTTTCTATTGTTTGATCGTATTCTTCCATTTTTTTGTCCACTTTTGTATTTAAAGATCTCTTATAGCTCATTTTCTCATTGTGTTTAATGGTTTTCCCGGATATATTTTCTTCTTGTACTTTTTTGGCTAAATCTTCTTGTGTGCGCTTTACTTCTTCATTTTTTGCCTGATGATATTGCATCAGCAGTATTTTGTAACTTGTATTTGGTTCTCGGGCTATCTAAAATTGGATTTGTCAGAAGTATCCTAAATAAATTAAAGATACTTACATGACCAAAATTGCATTGGTCACCAACAACATCACAAATTTTTGGAACAGGTCGTGGTTTTAAAACCGGAGGTTTAGGGTTTGGTTTATTACCAAACATACTTGCAGCTTTAGTTAAAACCCAAAAATATTTATAATGAATAATAATTTGTCATGCGATTGACATTCACCCGTCTTAAACAAAACAATATTAAAAAATCTAGTTAGCTTTACAAATGACAGATCATTAATTGAGATAAAAATTTCCGTAAAGACACCGGTATATAGTCTGAAGATTCCGTCTGCCCCGTCGTTCAGGAAGGGGGTGTCTCTAGGGGATTATGGTCGTGTACCGAAATAAAAATCCAATATGTATATAATTTTCTTCTCCTAATTTTGGACTAATGGAATTAAATAGGTGTGCTTATCTTTGACCTTGAACGACAAAATTATATATCCGCGAAATAATTATTTGTTCTGTTTTCAGATTAATATTGACATTTACTGATATTACAGGTCATTAAAAGTTTCATTACTAATTTTATTACCAAATGTGTACTGTTATAATCCTCTCAGCAAGGCTTCTGCTGGAGAAACTCTATTACTGTTTCTAAATCAGTATAAATATTTCATAATTTTGTCTAGCACCTTGTAATGCAAATAATAATATCGCGATAGCGTGACGTCTGTAATCAAACAGAACCATCATTGTAGGTGAGTTGTGCATAAAGCCAAATCGATTTTGAACGAAATAAGAAAAAGTAACATACACAAACATTGCAAAATAAGGGTACTTTAACTCTGAACTATGACAAGTCACGCCAGATTCTAATTTGGAATTCAGATTGCGAATTTGATTGACATTGTGTGCGTATTCGAAACCTATTTAACTTTATGATCGATAAAAGCTGAAGTGGGTGTATTGATTTGCAGGAAATAAGTTCCCTAATATGCGTGACTAATTTATAAATAGATTTTCGTGCAATTGTACGATTTTTAAAGAGGGTTAATTTGGTGGCAGCTTTTTGGGGTAAATATCCTTCAAAATTTACATTTGGCAGGTGATTTCAAAAATTCGAACATGAATAGTGTAAAAAAGTATTCTGAAATACTTTTAGTTATAATAATTGTCAAATACAAATGTCACGCGCAGAACATTACTGCGCAGATACGTCACTGCGCATATATCTATTAGTTCTAACCCTGTTCAAGAGATGGCACTGGTAACATTTTCTTTCAGCTCTGCGGCTCTGCTGTTTCTGCAGATTTTATTTATAGCACCTCTTTGTGAGCGTTCATTTCAATTGTTGTGCTAGCAAACTGGAAAAAGTAACTATGTTGTTACATAGTTGAGATTAGTTGACCCTTGAAATAAAAAAGAATTCACTAAATTATCATTATTGGTTGATTCACTCACGTTGTTGGGTTTGAATTAATCACCCAAAGCCAAGAAGAGGTTGTCTACTGGCTTTTCACCCCCAAGTCAGGGTGAAAAGGCATTCTTGCTGGGTTCCATTCTAAGATTGGCGTTATTGTGTCTTGCCAGCCTTCTATACGTGTCCAAGTCATTTTATTCTTTGTTGTTTTATTTTCTTCAATGTCTCCTTCTGATTCCCTCTCTATTTCGTAATTTATTTTTGGTCTATACTCGTTTTTCGATACTTTCTTTGGCACTCGTATTGTTTTTATGATTGTCCTTTCCATTATTCTCATATATACTTTGTCTTTTTTTGTAATTGTCATTGATTTGGCAGGTCTAACTTTTGTTTCATATTTGTTATTTATGACAGAGATTAACTTTCCAATAATTTCTTATTTGTTGTTCTATTCTTTGTTGTTACATTTTCTTCACTTCTTCTTTGTCTATAATGTTTTCTCCATCTATTATTTCTAAAGTTTCTTCATTTTCGTCATTGTTATTATTTTGGCAGGTCTTTAATTGTTTTTAATAGTTTTCAATTTGCGTAGAAAGCTATGTTTGTCGTTCCTATCTTTTTTTTTTATTTGTGCTTCACTTTCACTTTTATTTGTTAATGTTACACCTAAGTATTTGTATCTATCTGCTTTTCAAACGTGTCATCCTGTCTTGTTCGTTGATTTGTTGGTAATTTTTTAGTGTTTTTATTCCATCTTTCTTCTTCTACAGTTGTTATCTGATTTGCTGTCTATATTCTCTTGATTTTTTGAGGTATTTGCTGCATCAATTTCTTATTCTTCTTTCTTTCCTTCATTACTTTTGTCTTATTCATATTTAATTCTAATCTTATGTTGTTATTTCCCGTGATTATTTCTTGAATATCGCCTATAGCACATATGCTAATTACAATTTTGTTCATTGATTTGTTATTTTTCTGTGCTTTTGTTCCATTCTCTTCTACAGTTGTTACTTTATTTTCTATTTATATTCTCTTGGTTTTTTCAAGCTTTTTGTTGTATTTATTTTTATTGTCCTTTCATATTGTTTCCTTGAATTTTTATTATTTTTGTCTTCTTGATATTTATTTCTAATCTTATGTTGTTATTTTTGGTAATACTCGTTTTATCGTTTATCTATTTCTTGTTATAATCGTTATGTTGTCAGCGTATGCCATTATTTGTTCAGCTTCTATTCCTAGTATTTCTTTTTTCATGTTTTATAGCACATATTCTAATTCAGATTTTATTCGTTGACTTGTTGCTGTTTTTTTTTGTGTTTTTGTCTTATTTTCTCTTTTCTACAGTTGTTATTCCATTTTCTATTCATATTCTTCTGACTTTTTGAAGATTTTTGTTGCATTTACCCCCCTGACTTTTTAATTCTCTTTATATTGTTCCCCTGAACTACATTATTTTTGACTTATTGATATTTATTTCTAATCTCATATTGTTATTTCTTGGATCATTCCTTTTATCGTTTGTCTATATTTTGTTATGATCGCTATGTTGTCAGCGTATGCTATTATTTGTTTTGCTTTTGTTGTTGATGTTTCTTTCTCCATATTTCATAGCACATTTTCTAATTCTAATTCTGTTCATTGATTTGTTGGTATTTTTTTTTTTGTGTTCTTGTTTCATTTTTCTTCTTTTACAGTTGTTATTCTATTTTCCATTCATATTCTTGTCTTATTGATATCTTATTCTAATATAATGTTGGTATTTTATTTCTTGTAACATTCCTTTCATTGTTAGTCCATTTTTTGTTATGATCGCTATGTTATCAGCGTATGCTATTATTTGTTCTACTTTTCTTGTTGGTGTTCCTCCCTTCATGTTTTGTAGCATATTTTAATGCTGATGGCGCAGCTCCTTGTCTTATTCATTCATCTTTTACAAATATTCTATTTTTCCTTCATGTGTTATGATACTATTTTTTGTTTTTCTAATTGTCATTGCTATTAGTGTCTTCGGACTTTCTGGTATTTTCAGTTTTAGGCCATACTTTTCTGTTCGTTGAGTCGTTAATCATTTTTGTTTGTCTTCTTGTTTGATTTTTCTTTTTTCACAGTTATTTTATTTTATCTTCATATTCTCTTGGTTTTCAAGGTTTTTGTTGCATTTATCTCTCAGTCCTTTCTCTTTCTTTCATATTGTATCCGTGAATTCCATTATTTTTGTTTTCTTAATATTTATTTTCAATCTCATGTTGTTATTTGCCGTTATTATTTCTTGTAACATTCCTTTTATCGTTTGTCTATGTTTTGTTATGTTGTCAGCGTATGCCCTTATTTGTTTCGTTATTTTCTAATTCTGTTCGTGGGTATTTTTTTTGTGTTTTTGTTACATTTTTCTCGTACAACAAATGTTATTTCATTTTTTATTCATATTCTCTTGGTTTTTTAAAGTTTTGGTTGCATTTATTGCTCAGTTTTTTTCTTTCTTTCATACTGTTTTCTTGAATTTCATTATTTTTGTCTTATCGATATTTATTTTTAATGTTATGTTGTTATTTTTGTTATTAATTCTTGTATTATCGTTTGTCTATTCTTTGTTATAATCACTATGTTGTTAGCGTTTACTATTATTTGTTCTGCTTTTGTTCTTGGTGTTAGTTTTTCCATGTTTCTAATGCTGATGGCGTAGCTACTTTTTTCACTCCGTTGTTTATTATAAAATCTTCGTTTTTCCTTTCTGTGTTTTAATATTAATTTCTGTTTTGCTTACTTTTATTGGTATTTCTATTTCTTTTAAGGCAGTCATCAGTTTTCTTCTTTTGATTGAGTCAAACGCTTGCTTGAAATCCACCTTTGTATTCATGTTATATTGTATGGTTTTTCAATAATTTGCTTAACTGTATGTATGGCGTTTGTTGTTGTTTTTTTTTATGAAACCGCGTTGATTCTATCCAACAATAGTTCTTTTCTGTATTATTGTAGGCAGGATTTTGTACGTAGTGTTCAGCATGTAATTCCTCTCACTAATTCGGGCATACTTTTTTCATGACAATTGTCCCATTTCTTACTCTTCTGGTATTTTTCTTTCCTCTATACTATAAATATGATCTCATACATATATAGTTGTAGTGTTTTACATCTTGTTTTATAAATTCGATGTTAATTTTGTCCTTTCCAGGAGTTTTCCCATCGCGACTGTTTCTTAATACATCTTCCATTTCTTTTAAAGTTGGGCTATTATTTCTATCTCGGTGTCTTCTTGTATTTAGTTTTCCAAGTTTTGTCCCGTATTTGTTGCCAATTTTTCAAAATGTTCAAGCCGTACTTGTTTGTATTGTTGTTCGTTTTCTGCTATGTTTTCAGGTTCATTCTTTATGTCATACATTTTATGTTTAATGCAATAATTCTTTGTGGAACTTGTGAAAATAATAAGCGTAGCGTGAAAACAAATAATTGTGACTCATTATTTATTAAAATTTAATCCATAACGAAAATGAGTTGCTTTTACATTCGTTTCTGATAGTTGATTGATTTAAGGATGTTTCGTATATTGTTTACTGCAGTATTAATGTAGACAAATATGTTTGATAGCTTTGATTAATTTATAATGAAAAGAGCTTCTTTCACGCATGATAAGAACCACCTAGGTGTTATTGAACGAAAAGATGTTTCAGTTTCAGTCGTTGTAAAGCATGCAAACGATGAAGTTCAAGCACAAGGCTCTATTTAAAGTGCGGTAATCATGGATCTCCTGTGGACTAAAGTTATAGTAGCAGTCCTTTTCGGTCTTTTACGTCTTTCATTTGGACTTTTACCAATCAAACTTTACTCTTATTTAAAAATATGGGAACGTGGTGCTGATGGTGTAAATCATGTGAACCGTGAAAGACAAAAAAGTGCTGAGTGTTTTTTGACTTTGGTGCAATCTTTTGGAGGGGGGGTGCTTTTCGCTACTTGTTTTCTGCACATGATGCCGGAAGTCTACAACGCTGTTAGAGAACTAGAAGAATATTACAACACAATGAGAAAATATCCTATTTCTCAACTAATTATCTGCACTGGATTCTTCATGATCTATTTCGTCGAGGAATTTTCCCAGTACATGATTTCGAAAATTGGAGCACATTCCAATCAAGTTTTTGTTAAACCTGAAGTACAGAACGGTACTTCAAATAAAATTGCACCTGTTGTTATAGATGTTAAATCGTGTGAGGACAAATGTTGTGAGGATGACGAAAAAAGTGTTGATAGTGGGGTTGATAAAAGTGCTGGGGAATTGGACATACCAATGCCAACTTCAGAAAGGGAACTAATTTTGGAATTGGAAAAATCACCACCAAAATTATTTCGTTGTTGTTTGATTACAATGGCGTTAAGTTTCCACGCAATCTTTGAAGGAATTGCGATTGGTTTACAAAGCTCTGTAACCAATATTTGGTACATCTTTATTGCTATTTCCATACATTCCATTACTTTGTTGTTTTGTGTTGGTGTTGAGCTTCTTTTTTCCCACAAACGACTAATGGTCATATTTTATTTTATTTTTGTGTTAGCAATTACAAGTCCGGTTGGGATTTTGATTGGTTTGGTTGTAACACAGCATGCTGATGAAGGAAGTATGGGCACTGCGGTTGCATCTATGTTTTTGGAAGGTCTTTCAGCGGGGACCATGTTGTACATAACTTTTTTTGAGGTTTTAAGTCGAGAAAAAGAGAGGAAAGAGTTTAGATTTAAAAGGGGGTTGAGTATTATTATTGGGTTTATTATTATGGCACTACTTCAAGCTTTGGACTGATGAAATAATATATAAACGAAAATAAGTACAAAGCTGGTTATGAAATATTTGAAAAAATCTTAATTATAAAAAGTAAAATACCCAAAATGCAAAAAATAGTGAAACAAAATCGAAAAAACCAATGACTATTATTCAGAAAAATGCAAATAATAGACATTAACCAATGAAAAATACAATGAAAGAATGCATTAAAAACATTGAACAACCATAAAAAAAAAAACTATTGGCAATAATCTGGGCTGTAAAATATTTGGGAGCATGCTTATATGGCATGAAGAAAATTTTGATACATCAAAAACAACCGACATCCAAAAATTACCTCCTAAACAATAAAGAATCAAACCGAGTGAAAAACCAAATACCCAAAATGCGGAAAATAGCTAATAAATTTTTAGGGCTTTAATAAATAATAAAAAATTACCAATTGGAAATACAAAAAGTTTCAATTAACGCTCCGATTTTGCAATACTCTGATTGAAAAACAAACTATAGCCATAACTAAAGAAATGCATTGAAAACAAAGAAACAACCATAGAAAAAGAACTATTGGTAATAATTTAGGCTGTAAAATATTTGGAAGCATACTTATATGGCACGAGAAAAATAGAAAAACACCAAACTGAGCAAAAATAATGAAACTAATAACACAATGACTATTTATCCAAGAAAAGAACGAATAATAAACATTGAGCAATAAAAAATACAAAAAAGACCAATAATAAACAAAAATTAATTGAAAATACGAAAATTTTAATTCACGCCCCGATTTTGCAATACTCTGCATGAGAAACAATTCGTAGTTATAACTGAAGAAATTGAAAACAAAGAAGCAGCCATAGAAAAAGAACTATTGTCAATAATCTGGGCTGTAAAATATTTGGAAGCATACTTATATGGCATGAACAAAATTTTAATAATTCAAAAACAACCAACATCCGGATAATGCGTCCTAAACAATATAGAAGCCAAGCGTTCAAGAAAAATAATTAAACAGTTTTTAAGGTTTTCAGGCTAATATAGAAAGACACCAAACTAAGCAAAAATGATAAAACCAAAAACGCAATTACTATTTTTCCGAACAAAACCAAAATAATAAACATTGAGCAATACAAAATACGAAAAATGCAAATAAAAACGAATAAAAAAATACAAAATTTTAAATTAATGTTCCGATTTTGCAATACCCTGCCTGAGAAACAATTCGTAGTTGTAACTAAAGAAATGCATTGAAAACAAAGAAACGATCATAGAAAAAGAACTATTAACAATAAGCCAGGCTGTAAAATATTTGGAAGCATACTTATATGGCACGAGGAAAATTTTAATACCTCAAAAACAACCAACATTAAAAAAATGCATTCTAAACAATACAGAATCAAACCAAATGAAAATCAAATGCCCATAACGCAAAAAATAATTGAAAAAATTGTAGGATATTTAGACTGATATAGAAAAACTACAAACCAAGCGAAAATAATAAATCAAATAACGCAATGACTATTCCTCCAAACAAAGGACAGATAATGAACATTGAGCAATTGAAAATACAGAAATTTTGATTACCGCCCTGATTTTGCAATACTCTGATTGAAAAACAATTCGTAGTTATAACTAAAAAATGCATTGAAAACAAAGGAACGACCATAGAAAAAGAACTATTGGCAATAATCTGGGCTGTAAAATATTTGAAAGCATACTTATATGGAACCAGAAAATTTTCAATACCTCAAAAACAACCATCATACTAAAAATGCGTCCTAAACAATACAGAATCACACCAAATGAAAATGCCCAAGACGCAAAAAATAATCAAACAATTTTTGGGGCGTTCAGGCTATTATAGAAAAATTCCAAACCGAGAAAAAATAGTAAAACCAATAACGCAATGACTATTTATCCAAACAAAAGACGAATAATAAACATTGATCAATAAAAAATACAAAAAAGGCAAATATATAACAACGGCCAATTGAAAATACAAAAAAATTTCAATCAACACCACGATTTTGCAATATCCTGATTGAAAAACAATTCGTAGTTATAACTGAAGAAACACATTGAAAACAAAGAAACAACCATAGAGAAACAACTATTGGCAATAATCTGGGCTGTAAAATATTTGGAAACATATGTATATGGCACGAAGAAAGTTTTAACACCTCAAAAACAGCCAAAACCCGAGTAATGCGTCCTGAACAATATAGAAACCAAGCGCCCAAGACGCAAAAAATAATTAAACAATTTTGAAGGCATTTAGGCTGATATATAAAAACACCAAACTAAGCAAAAATTATAAAACCAATAATGCAATGACTATTTGTCTAAACAGAGGCCGAATAATAAACATTGGGCAATACAAAACACAAAAAATGCAAAAAAAAAGGAACAACCATAGAAAAAGAACAATTAGCAATAATCTGGGCTGTAAAATATTTGGAAGCATACTTATATGGCACGAAAAAAAATTTAATAACTCAAGAACAACCAACATCTATAAAATGCGTCCTAAACAATGTATAATCAAACCAAATAAAAACAAAATGCTCAAAACGCAAAAAAAAGTATTAAAAAAGTATTAAAAAAATTGTAGGACTTTAAGATTGATAGAAAAATTACAAACCAAGCAAAAATAATAGAATTAATAAGGCAATGTTTATCTGAACACAGGACGAATGATAAACATAGAGCAATAAAAATACAAAAAAGGCCAATAATAAACAACAACCAATTGAAAATACAAAAATTTCAATTAACGCCCCGATTTTGCAATACCCTGATTGAAAAACAATTCGTGGTTATAACTGAATAAATGCATTGAAAACAAAGGAACAACTATAGAAAAAGAGCTATTGTCAATAATCTGGGCTGTAAAATAATTAGAAGCAAACTTATATGGCACGAAAAAAATTTTGATGACTCAAAAACAACCAACATTCATAAAATGCGTCCTAAACAATATAGAATCAAACTAAATAAAAACCAAATGCCCAAAATGCAAAAAATAATTCAAAAATTGTAGGACTTTTAGACTGATAGAAAAATTACAAACCAAGCGGAGATAAATAAAACAAAAACGCAATGATTATCTTAAAAAAGGACGAATGATAAACATTGAGCAATAAAAAATACAAAAGAAGGCCGATAATGAATAACAACCAATTGAAAATACGAAAGTTTCATTTAATGCTCGATTTTGCAATAACTTAATTGAAAAACAATTCGTAGTTATAACTGAAGAAATGCATTGAAAACAAAGAAACGATCATAGAAAAAAAACTATTGCCAATAATCTGGGCTGAAAAATATTTGGAAGCATACTTATATGACACGAGAAATACTTCAATACCTCTAACACAATCACTAAAGTGGAAAAACTAATACCCAAAACTAATATATTTAATAATTAAACAGTTATTAGGGCCTTCAGGTTATTATAGAAAAAATCATAACTCAGCAAAAATGATAAGATCAATAAAGCAATGGCTATTTATCTAAACAAAGGACGAATAATGAACATTGAGCAATAAATGATACGAAAAAGCAAGGACAGACAAATAATAAACAATAGCCAATTAAAAATACAAAAATTCCAATTAACGACTCGATTTTGCAATACCCTGATTGATAAACAATTCATAGTTATAACTGAGGAAAAGCATTAAAAAACAAAGAAACAACTATAAAAAAATTTGCAATAACCTGATTGGAAAACAATTTGTACTTAGAACTGGAAGAACGCAATTAAAAAAAGAAATAGTCACAGAAAAACAATTATTGGCAATAATCTGGGCTGCAAAATATTTGGAAGCATACTAATATAGCTTGAAGAAAATTTTAATACCTCAAAAACAACCAACATCTGAATAATTTGTCCTAAACAATATAGAAACCAAGCGCCCAAGACGCAAAAAATAATTAAACAATTTTTAAGGCTTTTAGATTTATATAGAAAAACACCAAACTAAGCGAAAATGATACAACCAATAACGCAATAACTATTTTTCTAAACAAAAGTCGAATAATAAACATTGGGCAATACATAATACAAAACTGAAGAAATGCATTGAAAACAAAGAAACAACCATAGAAAAGAACTTTTAGCAATAATCTGGGCTGTGAAATATTTGGAAGCATACTTATATGGCACGAGGAAAATTTTAATAACTCAAAAACAGCCAACATCTATAAGATGCGTCCCAAACAATCTATAATCAAAGCAAATGCCCAAAACACAAAAAATTATACAAAAAATTGTAGGACTTTTAGAAAAACTACAAACCAAGCAAGAATAATAAAATTAATAACGCAATGATAATCTTAACAAAGGACGAATGATAAACCTTGAGCAATAAAAAATACAAGAAAAGGCCAATAATAAACAACAACCAATTGAAAATACGAAAATTTCAATCAACGCCCCGATTTCACAATACCCTGCCTGAAAAATAATTCATGGTTATAACTAAAGAAATGCATTGAAAATAAAGAAACAACCATAGAAAAAGAACTATTGACAATAATCTGGTCTGTAAAATGATTGGAAGCATACCTCAAACACAACCACCAACCAAAAAATGTGTCCTAAACAATATAGAATTGAACAAAGTGAAAAATCAAGTAACTAAGAGGCAAAAAATAATTTTAGGGCTTTTAGGCTATTATAGAAAAATTCCAAACCGAGAAAGAATTATAAAACCGATAATGCAATGACTATCTAAACAAAGGACGAATAATAAACATTGAGCAATGAAAAATTCAAGAAAAGCAAAATTTTAATTAACGCCTCAATTTTGCAATAATCTGATTGAAAAACAATTCGTTCTTAGAACTGAAGAAACGTATGAACAACCATAGAAAAAGAACTATTGGCAAGAATCTAGGCTGTAAAATATTTGGAAGCATACTTATATGGCATGAACAAAATTTTAATACCTCAAAAACAGCCAACATCCGAATAATGCGTCCTAAATAATATAGAAACCAAGCGTTCAAGACGCAAAAAATAATTAAACAATTCCTAAGGCATATAGGCTTATATAAAATAAAACTAATAACGAAATGACTATTGATCTAAATATATAATTTATTTATCAACGCGAAAAATAATTTCAATTTATTTTGTCGCTAGTGCAGTTTTGAATTTAAAATGACCATAGAAAAAGAACTTTTAACAATAGTCTAGGCTGCACAATATTCTAATACTCACATTAAAAAACGTTTTTTTAAATAATTATTCATAATTGAAAGAGTTTTTAGTTCAAATTCTGTATATTCAATTTATATTTTCAAGATTTTGATTCTTTGTGCGAGAGTGTTCATGAGAAAAACAATGATACAAAAATAAACAAGGCAAATAACTGGATGCTAAAAAATATAGAGAAGAGTAAATGTGAAAACGTTAGTCCTATATTTAGTGTACCCAAAGTCTGAGGAAAAACCATGTGAAACAACCTCAAATAGAGGAGTTTTTCAACTCATTTAGACCTCGAAACTGTGTGCGTCTTTGAGTGTTATATCAAATAAAACTTTTTTATAATAATTATTATTGTTGAAATTCATATATTTATTTTTAGCTTGAGCATGTTTCACTTGGTTTTCTTTATTTTTTGGGTAAATTCCTGAGGAATTTGTCCTTTCTGCACTAAATATGGAGTCCACGTTTAACAAGAAAAGCAAGTAACAAAAAAATCAGACGACCATAGAAAAGGAACTATTAGCAATAGTCTGGGCTGCACAATATTTTAAACTATATATGGCACGAAGTTTAAAATGTGGACAAATCATTGATCTTCAATAAAGCTATCGGTTTACATAAATTAAATAAACCTGCGTCAAACAGCTCAGGTTCAAGAGTAATATTTCTTGAAACTTATTCAAATTTTGCATGAAATATTCAAGAATTATTAGAATGATTGTGGAAGATCAATACTGAGTTTTTAATTATTTATTGTCTAAGGACACTGGATGACGTATTTTCTTATTTAATTATCCTTAGCATTATATATTTATAAATCGATCTCATTGTAAATTACAGTCATTATAAATATGTACAGTATTTATTAAAATTATTTTTATATACGTGAATAATAATTGTTAATTTATTGTAAATGTACAAAATGAAAATAAATTTAGGTTTGTAAATTGCTGCTTTTTGTTGATCCTATATATATATATATATATATATATATATATATATATATATATATATATATATATATATATATATATATATATATATATATATATATATATATATATATATATATATATAACTGAAGAAATGCATTGAAAATAAAGAAACAACCATAGAAAAAGAACTATTGACAATAATCTGGTCTGTAAAATGATTGGAAGCATACTTATATGGCACGAGAAAAATTTTAATACCTCAAACACAGCCACCAACCAAAAAAAGTGTCCTGAACAATATAGAATTGAACAAAGTGAAAAATCAAGTGTCTAAGGCTATTATAGAAAAATTCCAAACCGAGAAAGAATAATAAAACCGATAATGCAATGACTATCTGAACAAAGGACGAATAATAAACATTGAGCAATGAGAAATTCAAGAAAAGCAAAATTTTAATTAACGCCTCAATTTTGCAATAATCTGATTGAAAAACAATTCGTTCTTAGAACTGAAGAAACGTATGAACAACCATAGAAAGAGAACTATTGGCAAGAATCTAGGCTGTAAAATATTTGGAAGCATACTTATATGGCATAAACAAAATTTTAATACTTCAAAAACAGCCAACATCCGAATAATGAGTCCTAAATAATATAGAAACCAAGCGTTCAAGAATAAAAAATAATTAAACAATTCCTAAGGCATCTAGGCTAATATAAAATAAAACTAATAACGAAATGACTATTGATCTAAATATATAATTTATTTATCAACGCGAAAAATAATTTCAATTTATTTTATCGCTAGTGCAGTTTTTAATTTAAAATGACCATAGAAAAAGAACTTTTATCAATAGTCTAGGCTGCACAATATTTTAATACTTACATTAAAAACATTTTTTTTCAGAGTTAAATTATAATTGAAAGAATTTTAGTTCCAATTCTGTATATTTTATTCATACTTTCAAGATTTTGACTCTTTGTGCCAGAGTTTTCATAAGAAAACAATGATACAAAAATAAACAAGGCAAATAACTAGATGATAAAAAATATAGAGTAGGGTAAATGTGAAAATGTTAGTCCTATATTTAGTGCACCCAAAGTCTGAGGAAAACCATGTGAAACAACCTCAAACAGAGGAGTTTCTCAACTTATTTAGACCTCGAAACTGTGTGCGTCTTTGAGTGTTATATCAAATAAAACTTTTATAATAATTATGGTCGAGATTCATATATTTATTTTTTGTTTGAGCATGTTTCACTTTGCTTTCTTTAATTTCTGGGTAAATTCCTGAGTAATTTTGTCCTTTCTGCACTTAATGTGGAGTCCACGTTTCACATTAAAAGCAATTACCAAAAAATCAGACGACCATAGAAAAGGAACTATTTTCAATAGTCTGGGCTGCAAAATATTTTAAACTATACATATATGGCACGAAGTTTGAAATGTGAACAAATCATTAATCTTCAATAAGATTGTGGGTTTACAAGATCCAAATTTTTGAAGATGAATCCAAATAACAAAAAATCAACAAACATTAAACAAACCTACGTCAAACAGCTTAGGTTCAAGAGTAATATTACTTGAGACTTATTCAAGTTTTGCATAAAATATTCAAGAATTATTAGAATGATTGTGGAAGATCAATACTGAGTTTTTAATTATTTATTGTCTAAGGACACTGGATGTCGTGTTTTCTTATTTAATTATCCTTAGAATTAAATATGTATCAATCGATCTCATTGTAAATTACAGTCATTATAAATATGTACAGTATTTATTAAAAATTATTTTTATATACGTGAATAATAATTATTAATTGTAGTATTAATGTTGAATTTATTGTTAATGTACAAAATAAAAATAAATTTAGGTTTGTAAATTGCTGCTTTTCGTTGCTCCTGTTTTTCATTAATAAAATAAGATTATAACATTTAATAAAAAAATTTTGCAGCATGAATGTATATAATAAAATAGTGTCAAAAAGTGACCTGTTGGGTATTTCCAGATACTTGGCAATAAGTCCAGGAATTCGTCCAAATTTTTTCAGCACTTAGAGCTACAAAACTGGTATCAAATAAAAGCTGCTGCTTTGGGGGTTTGCCCAAACTGTTTAATTTTTTTATTCGTTTTGGGTAAAATCAAACAAAAATTCAAAATGTAATTACTGCTGAATTAAACATAATTGGAGTCTGAAAATTAGTGCACAGCATGAGTAACATGTCAGCAATTGAATTTTGGATTAATACCCATTTTAGGGTATGAACTATTTATGTCAATATCTCGCGAATTACACAAGATATTGACATGCGGTTCTCGATGTTAGTATCAGAATTAATTAAACTTTTGTTCTTTGATCGATTTAGGCCAGTACAAGACCACCTGTTATTTGCTTTTTTAACTATATTCTATCAAGAGATGGCAGCTCTATCGCCTTGTAAAAATCAATCTTGCTACATGTAGCTCCCAAAATAGAAATGATTTTAAAGGTGCAATAAAGCTTGAAACTTTAGAAGAAATGTGCAACTAATTATAATTTTAGTTACAGTGTGGTTTAATTCTAATATTTCTGTCAATTGTTGCAAGTGATGCCAGATTAATAATAAAAAAGAGGAGCTTTTCTGACCAATCAGTGCTCGGATACCTAACTGAGGTTTTTGTGGTGTAAACATTGTTGTTTTTATTCTTTTAAATTGTTATTGTTATATTTTCAGCGGACATGTTGGTGGAACGAAATTTGCAAAGAAGAATTCCAAACTCAATTCCGGTGTCGTTGTCCTAATTGGTCATTTTGCCGCTCTCCTGGTAGATATTACAACGCATTTTGTTCTATGGAAAGGACTGGATATATTTGGCTACAGCCGGATAAAGAATGGACGGTGGCTTCCTAGCGTCGGCTTGGGCGACAGACGCCTGTCGCTCAACCCTAACCAACCCAAATTGTTTATATTATCTGTGATTCAAATGTGTATACTTCTAACTGTTCTGGATTCTATAAAATACTCGCCATTTTAAATTAAAAAATTGTAAATATAATTATGAATAAATTAATCGCAAATCCCAAAAAGATTATCTTAATCGCCTTGACCGTGAAACATATTTTCAGAGCGCATGTGCACAGTCGCATCACGGACTGTTATTCCCCTATCGATTCCGCTTTCCACTCTAGTCGCGAGTTTCGCGGGCTGTATTTTATCAGCTGTTCACTCTTACCAGATAAACATGGCGTATGCCATGTATAGTCTATTTTTGGCAATAGTTGTTGTTAGTGTACGGGCTTACCCCAACCATGGACTGGATGGGGGTTTTTACCAGGAATTGCAGCAACTACTCGCACAGAAGTCTGCTGTTGCTGCCAGGGAGGTAAGTACTAATTTATTTGTTACATTATTAGATAATAATAACTTTCACTTCCTTATAAACCAATATTTGTCCCACAATTCGTAATATTACTGCTTATTATATTTGATAAACAGAATTATCAAATTAATGACGTCAAATGATAAATAAATGAATTCTCATATTTATATATACCGCTTGAATTTTATTTTGTGATTAATTCACATTTGTAGCTTCAGCAACCAAACTACCTTTTAAGATATGTTGGTAGTATACAAAGCTAGCTTTCCGGGCCGCTGCGCGGGCCTAAAACCCAGACTTCGCGTGTAACACTACAAATAACGAAAATAGAAGACAAAATAAAAGAAAAAAATCATTAATGACACTAAGAAATAAAATATAGATCGACTAAAAGACACCAAAATCATTGAAAATACTGAAAATATTGAAAACAGAATACTGAAGACAAAGTGCAAAAAAATTACCCAACAACAAAATTAATAAACATAAAGTAACCATTTCCTTACAATAGCAACACTAAAAATAACGCAAAAAAGACAAGAAAAATATAAAAAATAACCATAAATAACACCGAAATAAAAAAATATAGAATGGATTGACTGAAAGACATAAGAATAATAGAAAATATTGTAAATAGAAAACTGAAGACAAAATACAAATAAATACCCAACAATAAAACTGAAGATTCTAATTAATATGTAGTGATCATTTCCTTACGAAAGCAACACTAAAAACAACGGAAAAAGACAAGAAAACAAAAAAATTACCATAAATAACACTGAAATAATAAAATATAGAATAGATCAACTGTAAGACACAAAAATAATAGAAAATATGAGGAAAGAAAACTGAAGACAAAATGCTAGAAAAGTTACCCAACAACAGAACTGATGAAACTTAATAAACATGGAGTGACCATTTCCTTACAACAGGAAAATTGAAGACAAGCAAAAAAAGAAAAATCCATAAATAACACTGAAATAATAAAGACACGCAAATAATAAATAGTATATTTAAACACTATTAAAAGAAACAACAAAACAAGCATGTGAAAAGACTAGAAATAAAAAAAACAAAAAGCAAACATATTGGTGTAATGAAGAGCTAACAAAAGAAATGATAAAGAAAAAACAACAGTGAAAAAATTTTCAAGCACCAAGAACAAAGCATCAGAGTGAAAGAATAAAACAGGTAATAAAAAAACTAAAACCATAAACTATAATACTTAATTAATATTAAAAAATGCCAAAATGGAAAACCAAGTACAACTTAAAACAAATGAAAGACAAGCTGACAAAGCAAAATAATAGACAAATAAACAGAACATTCTGAGGAACTATTCGAGGATAGCAAAATACTAAAAGGTGAGGAAGTTATTGGAAAAGAAAACGAGCGAACAATAATTAATAATAAAAGTCAAGTACATAAAATATGGGTGAAAAGAGAGGACAAATACTGGTAACCATACTAAACAATATATGAAAAGCTGGCAAAATACTTGAAGACTAGGAAAAAAGCAGGAATAGAAACTGATGAAAATTAATAACGATAGCAACACTACAAATAACGGAAAATAGAAGACAAAAAGAGAAAAAAATAATCATGAATGATACTGAATAGATAGAATATAAAATGAATCGACTCAAAAGCACAAGAATAATTAAAAATATCAGGAATATATGTAAAATTAATTTACTAATAATGGAAGCAACAAAACAAGCATGTAGAAGTACTAGAAAAAGCAAAACCAAAAAGCAAACACATTAGTGGAATGAAGAAGTAATAAAGGATGTGAAAAAAAAAAAACGAAGGTGGAAAAAATTCTTTAGCACCAAGAACAAAGCAACAAAATAAAAAAGTTAAAAAGATAATCAAAAAACTAAAAGCAAAAAATATATTACAAAAAACTATAACAAATGAAAGACAAGTTGAGAAAAGCGAAATAATAGACAAATGAACAGATAATTTTGAGGAACTATTAGAGGATAGCAAAATAATAAAAGATAAGGAAGTTATTGAAGAAGAAAACGAGCAAACAATAATCAAAACGATAAAAAAGACAAAAGAAAACATAAAAATCGATATAAAACTAAAAAGCGGAAAGGCACCAGGACGTGACATAATAAAAGCCGAATAGATGAAATATATGGGTGAAAAAGGAGAACAAATACTTATAATCATACTAAACAATATATGGAAAGCTGACAGAATACCTCAAGGCTAGGAAAAAGCAGTAATATTATTAAAGTAATTCAATTATCTAAGAATATCGTGCTAAACACTACTAAACAGCGAAACTGATGAGAGCAACACTAAAAATAACGGGAAATAGAAGACAAAAAAGAAAAAATTAAACATGGATGACACTGTAATAATAAAATATAGAATAGATCGTTTGAAAGACACAATAATAATAGAAAAATATCTGGAATATATATGGGGTATTAAAACACTAATAATGGAAGCAACAAAACAAGCAAGTAGAAAGACTAGAAATAGAAAAAACAAAAAGCAAACATATTGATGGAATGAAGAAATAAAGGAAGAAGTGAAAACGAAAAAACGAAAGTGGAAAACATTCTCAAGCATCAAAAACAATGCAGAAAAGTGAAAAAGTGAAAGAGATTATTGAAAAATCTGAGACAATAAGCTATAAAAATCTATATAACAAATCCTGAAAAATGCCGAAATGGAAAATCAAGTACAATTAAAACAAATAAAAGATAAACAAGAAAACATAATAATTGAGAAATAATGAAAAAATAAAGGAAACTTTGTAAGGAACTACTAGAGAATAACAAAATAATAAAAGACTTGTAGTCGCTTTACAGATAATTAATCCAAATTTTTGGATCAAACAGTGACTGTAAATGATACTTGGGTTTATAATTATAGTTCAGAAGTAAAAAACAGTCGAAAATCAGGCAATATGTGACTCAGTTCAGCCCTTAAAAGTTTCACGAACAAATATCCTAACGCCAGCTAAAAATGACTTGTCAATAATTGTTCCAATTTTTTGGATCGAATAGTAATTTAAATGAGACTTGAGTTCATCATTATGATCTACAAATAAAAAAAAAAACAATCAATAAGTTTGCAACATGTGGCTTTGTAGGTTATGTGTAGAAGCTTTCAGTATGTGGCAATACTTTCAATTGAAACATTTACTAAATTCATTATAGAATTGAATTCCATTTAATATTTCACCGTTTTGTTTGAATAAATCGTTGAAGGATTTTTACTTGACGTTTGACAATAATAGTTTATTCGCTGTTCATAGATGGCAGCACAGCTTTCGGAATTGTGGCAATATTTTCAATTGAATTATACACTAAATAAATTTTTTTCTTTAATATTCCTCTAATATCTGAGTATAACAGTTAGTTCAATCGCCGCTTATAGATGGCAGCTGTTATCTGTGAAAATGTAAGAATAGAAGCTTTCAGTATTGTGGCAATATTTTCAATTGAATTATACACTGAATTCAATATTATAAAATTGAATACGATTTAACATTGCACCGATCGACTGAAGGAAATAATAAGATGTGAATTTAAACACATAATAATGGAAACAACAAAATAAAAATGTAGAAAGACTAGAAATAGAAAAAAACAAGATAAAAAAGGCGAAAAAAAACATATCAATTCATATAAAAACTAAACAATGGAAAAGTAAAAGCCGAGTAGATAAAATATATGGGTGAAGAGGGAGTGACAACTGCACAAAGGCACAAAAAAGGAAGAAGTAGACAAACAAAAAACTGTGAACAGAAAACAATAAAAATAACTCATTCAAAATATAAATTGAAGGATAACCTCAATACCAGAAAGTAATTTGAATTTGTAGAATAGAAGCTTTCAGAATTGTGGCAATATTTTCAATTGAAATTTGACGTTTAAGAACAGTTATTTTATACATCGCTAATAGATGGCAGCACAGGTTTCGACTGTTTTTCTCAGCTGTTATCTGTGAAAGTGCAAGAATAGAAACTTTTAGAAGTGTGGCAATATTTTCAATTGATCTAAAATATAATAAATAATAATAATAATTTTCAGTTACAGAACGAAGCAGATTATCTCCAAACCTTTCCGAAACAGAAACCAGATGTTCCTCGAGAAGTAAGAAATTGGCCGGAAGTGCCACTTAACGTCGGACAAATTTCTGGCGTCTCTGTTAGTTCTCAAGGGTACCCTGTGATATTTCACCGAGGTCCACGAGTTTGGGATCAATGGTAAAATAAATTTACAAGCACTATTTTCAATTTGATAATTTTTATTTATTAGGTCGTTCAACGAAACAAACCACTATCAACAGATTAACCAGGGACCAATCAGGGAAAATACAATTATCACTTTAAATCCAAAAAATGGCAAGATTATTCACGAGTGGGGCTCTGGGATGTTTTATATGCCACATGGATTAACCATGGATCGTCATGACAATTGTTGGGTTACTGATGTAGCACTCCATCAAGCATTCAAAGTAATTTGAATTTTTAGAATAGTAGCTTTTAGAATTGTGGCAATATTTTCAATTGAATATTTTGACGTTTAAGAACAGTTATTTTATTCGCCGCTAATAGATGGCAGCACATGTTTCGACTGTTTTTCTCAGCTGTTATCTGTGATAGAAATAGTGTGGCAATATGTTCAATTGATTTTAATTTATTTTTAGTTTGCTCCAGGCAACGCAGAACCAATCCTGACTTTTGGTGTGCGTTTCCATCCGGGGTCCTCGCCCCGCCAATTTTGCAAGCCAACTTCAATTGCCGTGGCAACAACCGGTGAAATATTCATTTCAGATGGGTACTGCAATAACCGAATCCTGAAGTATAATGCAGCTGGAGGACTTTTAAGAATAATACCAAATCCTCCTGGTATTTATAACAACAGTAAAACCGTCAAATTGATAATTAAAAGAGTTTTTTGTTCATTTTTGTTTGGTTTTTTTGGTTTAATTTGATTTTTTAGAGTTTTTGTCCTTACAAGTACCTCACAGTTTGGCTTTAATGGAGCAGTGGGACAGAATTTGTGTAGCGGATCGAGAAAATATGCGCGTTGTTTGTCCTAGAGCGGGACTTTACAGTAATATCAATGAACCTACCACGGCGTTAACCATCCAGGAACCTGATTTGGGGAGAGTTTACGCTGTTGCTGCCAAAGGCGATCTTATTTATGCAGTGAATGGCCCAACATCTCGAATGATTCCTGTAAGAGGATTCACTATTGACCCACGATCCGAAACCATTATCGATCATTGGTCACCGATTGAAGTAAATATCAACCAATCAATCATTTTTAAAATATTTGATCTAAATTTCTTTTCAGAGCTTTAAGAATCCTCATGACATTGCAATTTCGCCAGATGGCTCCCATTTATACGTAGCAGAAATTGGACCGAACAAATTGTGGAAATTTGATTTAATTCCTCAAAATAACGTCATTATGAAGTAAACAAAAAATGTGTGACATAGTAAAATTACGTAATTAAGTAAATTTCACACTTAGAATTTGTTGAAATCAACACTTATTTCCGGGTACATATTTATTGTTGACAGCTTTGAATACTTATAAAAATTTATGTAAGGTTTATTAAGTTTAAGATTTGTATTTTAAATTAGATCTTGTTAATTTTAGAGGTATTGTAAGACAATAAAATAATATTGACAATTGGAATACCTGTCACCGATTCATTCGTTTTGAACTATCAACCTCTCAACTTGTGCTATGTGCTTCAAGCAACCAAATTTAGTTCGATTACTTTTGTAGGTTATGTGTTCTATTCTTTAAGAAAAGAAGCTTTCAGTGTTGTGGCAATATTTTCAATTGAATTGTAAGGGTAACTTAAATGAAACTTGAGTTTATCATTATGATCTACAAATAAAGAAGAATAGTCATAAAATTTGTAGGTTATGTGTAGAAGCTTTCAGAATAGTGGCAATATTTTCAATTGAATTATTCACTAAATTCATTATTTTACAATATTTCACTGTTTTGTTTGAATAAATCGTTGAATGATTTTGGAAGTGTAAGGATAGAAACCTCGACACCCAACTGGGTAAAAGAGGATACAGATTATATATAAGGATAGAAGCTTCCTGAATTGTGGCAATATTCTCAATTCAATTATGCACTAAATTTATTATTATAAAATTAAATTCGATTTAACATCAAACCGTTTTTTTTAAATAAATTGTTAAATGATTTTGCCCTAATAGTTGGGAATAACAGTTAGTTTATTAGCCGCTCATAGATGGCAGCACATATTTCAACTGTTATCTTCAGCTTTTATCTGCGAAAGTGCAAGAATAGAAGCTTTCAGAATTGTGGCAATATTTTCGATTGAATTCATTATTTTAAAATTATATTCCATTGAATATTCCACCATTTTGTTTGAATAAATCGTTGAATTATTTTGTCTTGATGCTTGAGAATAACAGTTAATTTATTCGCCGCTCGTAGATGGCAGCACAAATTTTGACAGTTTTTCTAAGCTGTTATCTATGAAATTGCTAGAAAAGAAGTTTTCAGATTCGTGGCAATATTTTCAATTGAATTGTAATGATAACTTAAATAAGAATAGAGTTCATTATTATGATCTACGAACTAAAAAGTCATAAATTTTGCAAGATGCGGCTTTGTAGGCTATGTGTAGAAGCTTTCAGAATAGTGGCAATATTCTCAATTGAATTATACACTAGATTCATTATCATAAAATTGAATTCGATTTAAAACTCCACAGTTTTTTGTAAGTGAATCGTTGAATTATATTCTCTTGATATTTGAGAATGAGAGCTCGCCGCTCATAGATGGCAGCACATATTTCAACTGTTATTTTCTGCTGTTACCTGTGAAAGCGCAAGAATAGGAGCTTTCAGAATTGTAGCAATATTTTCAATCGAATTATTTATTAAATTCTTTATTTTACGATATTTCACCGTTTTGTTTAGATCAATCGTTAAATGATTCCGGAAGTGCAAAAATAGAAGCTTTCAGAATTATAGCAATATTTTCAATTGAATTATTCATTATTTTAGATAACTATGGATCGCCATGACAATTGTTGGGTTACTGATGTAGCACTCCATCAAGCATTTGAAGAAATTTAAGTTTGTAGAATAGAAGCTCTCAGAATTATGGCAATATGTTCAATTGAATTCATTATTTTAAAATTGAATTCTATTGAATACTTCACCGTTTTGTTTAAATAAATCGTTGAATGATTTGGAAGTGTAAGGATAACGGCTTTCGGAATTGTGGCAGTATTTTTAATTAAATTAAATACTAAATTCATTATTATAAAATTGAATTCGATTTAAAACTCCACCGTTTTCTTTAAATGAATCGTGGAATTATATCCTCTTGATATTTGAGAATAAGAGTTGGTTTATTTGCTGCTCATAGATGGCAGCACAAATCTCAACTGTTATCTTCATCTGTTATCTGTGAAAGTGCAAGAATAGAAGCTTCCAGAATTATGGCAATATTTTCAATTGAATTGTAATAGTAACTTAAATGAGACTTATGATCTACAAATGGAAAAAACAGTCATAAAGTTTGCAAAAAGTGGCCTTGTAATATTTTCAATTGAATTATTACCTGAACTCACTATTTTACAATTGAATTCCATTAAATATTCTACCGTTTTTACTTGATGTTTGAGAATGACAGTTAAATTATTCGCCGCGTTTAGACGGCAGCATAGATTTTGACTCAGCTACTATGTGTGGAAGTGTACGGGTAGAAGCTGTCGCAACTGTGGCAATATTTTCAATTCTATTATACACCAAATTAATTATTTTCAAATTAAACTCGATTTAACATCCCACCGTTTTCTTTGAATAAATTCTTAAATGATTTTCTTCTAACAGTTGTGAATAAGAGTTAGTTTATTTACCGCTTATAGATGGCAGCACATATTTCAACTGTTTACTTCAGCTGTTATCTGTGAAAGTGCTAGAACAGAAGCTTTCAGAGTTGTAGCAATATTTTCAATTGAATTACTCACTGAATTCATTATTTTAGATAACCATTGATCGTCATGACAGATGTTGGGTTACTGATGTAACACTCCATCAAGAATTTGTAGTAATTTAAGTTTGTAGAATAGAATCTTTCAGAATTGTGGCAATATTTTCAATTGAATTCATTATTTTAAAATTGAATTCCACTGAATATTCTACCACAAATAGATCGTTGAATTATTTTCTTTTGACATTTAAGAATAACAGTTAGTTTATTCGGGGATGGCAGCACAGATTTTGACTGTTTTACTCAACTGTTTTCTATGAAAGTGCTAGAAAAGAAATTTTCAGATTTGTAGCAATATTTTCAATTGAATTCTAATAGTAACTTAAACGAGACTGGAGTTCATCATTATGATCTAAAAATCAAATAAAAAGTCCTAAAATTAAAAGATGTGGCTTTGTAGGCTTTGTGTAGAAGCTTCAGGATTGTGGCAATATTTTCAATTGAATTATTCACTAAATTCATCACTTTACAATACTGTTTTGTTTAAAAAATCGTTGATAGATGGCAGCACAGATTTCGACTCAGCTATTAAGTGAGAAAGAGTAAAGATAGAAGCTTTCGGATTTGTGGCAATATTTTCAATTGAATTATTCATCGAATTCATTATTCTTGAGAACGATGGATCTTCATGACAATTGTTGGGTCACTGACGTAGCACTCCATCAAGCATTTCAAGTAATTTTGTAGAATAGAAGCTTTCAGAATTGTGGCAATATTTTCAATTGAATTCATTATTCTAAAGTTATAACTCCCATCGAATATTCCTCCGTTTTGTTTAAATAAATCGTTGAATTATTCCCTCTTGACGCTTTTTTTCAGCTCTTATCTATGAAAGTACTACAAAAGAAGTATTCAGAGATGTAGCAATATTTTCAATTGAATTGTAATAGTATTTCAAATGAGACTTGAGTTCATCATTATAATCTACAGCTTTCGGAATTGTAGCAATATTTTCAATTGAATTATTCACTGAATTCATTATTTTAGAACTGAATTCCAATAAATAGATTTGCAAGATGAGGCTTTGTAGGTTATGTGAAGAAGTTTTCAGAATAGTGGCAATATTTTCAATTGAATTTTGCACCAAATTCATTATTATAAAATGATTTTCTCTTTATAGTTGAGAATAATTGTTAGTTTATTAGCCGCTCATAGATGGCAGCACATGCTGTAACTGTTTCCATCAGCTGTAATCTGTGAAAGTGCAATTGTAGCAATATTTTCAATTGAATTGTTCACTGAATTCATTATTTTAGATAGTTTTTTTAATTTTTTCTTTGAAAACAGTTATTATTCTCATTTCTAAATGTAGTATCATTAACAGTTTTGGATAATGCATACGAAGTAAAATTCCGTATTCAAATTCGTGTAATATTTTACAGAGTTCTTCGTGCCTTCTTTGGAAGAATTTGCATCGAACGTGTTGAGAATCGGTTGCAAAGCTGCAAAATACTAAAGACGTAGCGTTATTTACGACCAGGGCGACTGCTACAGTTGCAGTGAATTCGTCCCAACTCTTTTGGCACTAGTCTAAAAATGTTTTTGCAAAGAAAAACAGAGATTTAATTGAAAATACTGAACACTCATCTCAGTCTCAGCTGCTCCACGGCATTTATAACAAATAATTTTGTTTGTTAATCGGGTAGATTACTTTATTAAGTGTGGTAAATTATTCACGGGACGAAAATGCATGTTACGAAGCACAAAAGGCTTCGACTGCAACGCCATTACTGTCTTCTCTTTCTCGAGTTCTTATAAATAAGACATTATCTGGCTTGTAAGTACTGTTTACAGGCAGACGTGAGGTGTTTCTATTTGGTTTTTTTATTCTGCCCGATTTAAATATACGTTTGAAGTACAGCTGCTACATAAGAAAACACTGCAGAAATAACGCTGCATTAAGCTCGGCGGTGGGAAAGACGCTACGCTGGCAATAGCTCATAAGCAAGTAGATTACATGAATATGAAAGAAAGACAGCAATTCTTTCAACAGTTTTCAATTTACAGTTAGAAAATAATTAAAATTCAAGTCGTTAGACTGTCAAGATAATGTTTAACTGTTCTGAGAAAAATGTCAACTGACGAAGGATAAAGGCTTCATTAAATGCTTTAAAAATAATTTTATATCATCTCTCAAGCGCCTGATGTCCAATTACATCCCAAGAAACTCGTATCCAATTACCACAAAACAACACCATATAACCAATAACAACATAAAAAACGGAAACACGTGAAAAAATTTAAACAAAAACCAGTACAATTCGCACCCAATTAGTGAAGAACATTAATTACTATTTTAAGTTGTTATCTACGGACAAGTTATGGAATCTGTCACTTGGAATAGAGATACTATCAAACAAGGAAAAAATAATGGAGAACCGTTGTAAAAGACAGAAAAGGAATGCTGGGACATTACATTTTACATGAAAGAAAGATGCAGTGACGTACGTCAGAAAAGAAATAAAAATGTACCAAAAACTAATGACAAACGAAGAGTGAAATAGAAAGTATATTCCTCTCGAATACCACCATTTACAACAGCAACAAACAAAGCAAAAGAAACGAGGTGACAGTTCGTACATTCCATGATTTATAACATGGCGGATGCTGGACCATGCTGAGAGCGAGATAAAAGATTTCTCGTGAGTTACACATGTTTGTTTCAGCCTTTTTAGGCAGCGGCATAATCCGTTGATTCGTTCAGTCAAAGATGAATTATGAATGTTACAAATTTGCAGAGTGGGAAACAAAGAACACTGTAACGCACTTATGTACAACTTAATTTAAAACAGAATGAAGAAATTCGATCTGCTGGTAATAAAACCTCAGCCTCTTTGTTTATATTTCTACATGTACGCATATGCAGCCGCTGCAAGAAATTTTTAAGACAGTCGGAGACGTTTGTAAACTTCACACTTTATAGTGCCAAGAATTGCATACCGCACCGTCGAATACCCATGCTCGTCAAAATAAACAAACAACGGGCTAAAGCAAAAACAACCAAATAACCTCGAATATAATACCGAAAACCCAATAAAAGATGCAGAAGACGTGACTCAACAACTATCGATTGAAAAACAAAACAAATTAAGATATTTTGAGGCCGACGAGACCGAAACAATCATAAAAACCAAAACAAATAATGATAGACAAGATAAACAATACAAACGAACAGTAAAATCGAATAACAATAAAAACCATAGGTTTTATAAACGAGTCAAAAAATTACAACAATTCCGAAATTGATATACTTAACAACGCACTAAAATATAAACAACCAAATAACTCCAAATATAACATCGAAAACCTAATACAAGATACAAAAGACGCAATTCAAGACCCACCGATTGAAAAAGGAAACAAATTAAAACACTTTGCGACTAACGATAAGGAAACAATCATAAAAAACAAAACCAATAATGATAAACAAAATAAACAATACAAACAAACAGTGAAATCTATCAATAACAATATTAACAAAGCTGATACAGATAATACAATCGTTATAATGTTGATAATAATGATTGCACTGAATAAAAACAGATCCCACAAATAAATACCAACTTGATTTGAAAAACGCGATGGAACAATCTCCTTCTATTATGGACAACAATAAAAAATATTTTCAAATCAACATAAATACAATTAACGTACCATTAAGACCTTAAGCACCGACTCAAAAAAATTTTAAAACATTCCAAAATATACTACAAACACCTCTACAAATAAAACGATCAATATAATAAAAGATACCCTCAATAATAAAAACTGTGATACGAATTTCATTGAACAGCAACTCAAACAAAAAGCTTCAAGTTCGATAATAAACATTGAGCTATGAGAAGTACAAAATTACTCAATAACATAAAACATAAATTCAAAATTAATAAATAAATAAGTTAAGTCAACGGTATTCTATGAATAACAAATCATAATAATCCTCATGAAATACTAAATGAAATGAACAACTACAAGAGCAATATGAAATTCACTTTAGAAGAAGAATTAGACAACAAAATTAATTATCTGGGTTTGGTTATTCCCAAATCATCCAATGAAACCACTTATAATATATACCATAACTTCACTCAAACTTCAGAACATCCTAAACAACATAAACAACTCAAGCATCGACTGAAAACTCCACTCTCAAATAAAGAAAATTATAGACAACAACTTAAAACCATTCATCAAATTTCGACTAACAACGGACACTCTAATAAAACAATGCATAAAATTCATAAGCAAATAAAAAATAAACAACATAAACACCAGCTTGAAACCGTACCCTTTAGTGAAGAGAATTATAAAGAACAGCTTAAAACCTCTCATCAAATTGCAACTAAACAACGGATATTTCAATAACAAAATAAGTAAAGTTCAGAGTCAAATAAGAAATAAACAACATAAACACCG
This sequence comes from Dromius quadrimaculatus, assembly GCA_963989225.1. Lineage (NCBI taxonomy): Eukaryota > Metazoa > Arthropoda > Insecta > Coleoptera > Carabidae > Dromius > Dromius quadrimaculatus. The sequence continues at coordinate 1,365,620 of OZ022328.1, forward strand.
ACTTCAAACCGAATCCTTAAATAGAGAAAATTATGGGCAAGAGTTTGAAATTATTCAAAACGCGACTAACAACGAATTTTTCTAGTAAAAAAATTAATAAAATTCATGAGCAAATAAAAAATGAACAATATAAACACCGACCTAAAACCGTACCCTTGAATAGAGAAAATTGTAGACAAGAGCTTGAATCCATTCATTTAATTCTAACTAACAACGAATACTCTAATAACACAATAAACAAAATTCATAAACAAATAAAAGATTAACAACATAAAAACCGATCTAAAACCGTACCCTTGAATAAAGAAAGCTATAAACAAGAGATTCAAACCATTTATCAAATTGCAAATAACAATGGATACTCTAATGAAACAATAAATAAAATTCATGAACAATAAAAAATAAGCAACATGAACACTGATTTCAAACCGAATCCATAAATAAAGAAAATTATGGACAAGAGCATAAAGTTAATCAAATTGCGACTAATAACGGCTACTCTAATAAAACAATGAATAAAATTCATAAACAAATAAAAAATAAACAACATAAGCACCGACTTGAAACCGAACCCTTAAATGAAGAAAACTAAAAATAACAGCTTGAAACCATTCATCAAATTGAAAATAACAACAAGTACTCTAATAGAACAATGAATAAAATTTGTGAACAAAGAAGAACTAAAAAACACAAACAACAACAGTAGCCTTGAATGAAGCGAATTATAAACAACCGCTCAAAACCACCCATCAAATTAAAACTGACAACAGATACTCAAATAAAACAATAAATAAACTTCATGTATAAATAAAAAATAGACAACATAAACACCGACTAGAAACCTTACCCTTAAATAAAGGAAATTATGAAGAAAAGCTTAAGACCATTTTATAAATTGGGATTCAACAACGGATAGTCTAATAACACAATAAATAAAATTCATGAACAAATAAAAAATAAACAACATAAAGACTTACCTAAAACAATACTCTTGAATAAAAAAAAAAATCATAAGCAACAGCTTAAACCTATTCATCAAATTGCGACATAAAACAGATAATCTAATAGAAAAATAAATAAAATTCATTAGCAAATGAAAAAATAAACAACATAGACACCGACTTGAAACTGTACCCTTGCCATAAAGAAAATCATAAGCAACAGCTTAAAACCAAACAATGGATACTCTAATAACACAATAAATGAAATAAATGAACAAATAAAAGATAGACAACATAAACACCGACTGGAGACCTTACTTTTGAATAAAGAAAATTATAAAGTGAAGCTCAAAATAAATCAAATCGTAACTAACAACGAATACTCTAATAAACCAATAAATAAAATACATGAACAAATAAATAATAAACAACATAAAAATCGATTTGAAACCCCACCCTTAAATAAATAAAATTATAAACAACAGCGTAAAACCATTAATCAAATCGCATCTAACAACAGATACTCTAATAAAACAATAAATAAGGCTCATGAGCAGATAAAAAATAAACAACATAAACACTGACTTTAAACAGTATCCTTTAATGAAGAAAACTATAAAAAACAGCTTAAAATCATTCATCAAATTGGAAATAACAACAAGTACTCTAATAGAACAATAAATAAAATTCGTGCTCAAAGAAGAAATAAACAACGACTTTAAACAGTACTCTTAAAAAAAGCATATTTTAAAAAACAGCTCAAAACCATTCATCAAATTGCGACTGACAACAAATACTCAAATAAAACAATGAATGAGATTCATGAGTAAATAAAAAATAGACAACATAAACACCGACTTCAAACCGTAACCTTGAATGAAGAAAATTATAATGAAAAGCTTGAAACCATTCAACAAATTGAGACTAAATAATGGATGCTCTAATAACACAATAAATAAAATTCATGAACAAATAAGAAATAAACAACACAAACACCAACTTGTAACCGTACTCTTAAATAAAGAAAACTATAAACAACAGCTTAAAACCATTCATCAAATTGCGACTAACAACAGATACTCCAATAACACAATAAATAAAATTCATAAATGAATAAAAAATAAACAACTTGAAATCGTATCCTTGCTATAAAGAAAATCATGAAAAACAGCTTAACACCAAACAATGGATATTCTAATAACGCAATAAATGAGATAAATGAACAAATAGGAAATAGACAACATAAACACCGACTGGTAAACCTACCCTTGAATAAAGAAAACGATGAACAACAGCTTAAATCCATCAAATTGCGACTAAACAATAGATATTCCAAAAACACAAGAAATAAAATTCATAAACAAATAAAAATAAACAACATAAACACCGACTTGAAACCGTACCATTAAATGAAGAAAATTATAAAAGAAAGCTAGAAACTATTCAACAAATCGTGAATTAGCAACGAATACTCTAATAACACAATAGATAGAATTAATTGATAAATAAAAATAGACAACATCAACACCGACTTGTAACCATACCCTTGAATAAAGAAAATTATAAACAATAGCTTAAAGCCAATCAAATCGCGACTAACAACGGATACTCTAATAGCACAATAAATAAAATTAATGAACAAATAACAAATAAACAACACAAACGCCGAATAGAAGGAGTACCCTTAAAAAAAGGAAACTGTAAACAACAGCTTAAAACCAATAATTGGATTGCGATCAAACAACACAATAAATAAAAAACAAATACAAAATAAACCCATAATCAATAAAGGACCACTAGAAAAGTTCGGAGTAAATTCACAAACATAGGTGAAAAAACACACGCAATAAACAAATTATTTAAAAATAACTTGAAAAATTGAAAATAATTTGGAAAACAAAATAAACTCAACCATCGAAAAGGTATATATTGATACGTGAAGAGAAAGCTTTATACCCCTTTTAAGGCATATTGCGTAAACGAAGGAATGTGAGATTTGTCATACTCAAAGTTTATATGGAGAAGGAGTGCAAACAGCTAAAATTAGATAAAGGTGTCCCATTTTAATAGCAATCATGACTAAGAAAAATCGCAATCGTTCATTTGTAAGAACGACAGTTGAGACTATGTGCTGATACCATCATAACATACCCTGTTGCCTAATAACTAGATATATACAGTTCAAATCAACCATAATTATCATGAAGAAATAAACTATGTAGATGGTATTTTTGTCAAACAAAATATTGCTTTAACGCATTTGAATGTAAATAACTTTTTATTGGTCAACATAACAATAAGAAATTGCCAACACAATGAAACCAAACACCCAAGAGTTATAGCTGAATTATTCAAAATACCAGAGTAAAATATTGCAAACTGGATTTTATTAATGTTTACTTTCCAATATGAAATACTATACGCCTTCACGCATGATTTCAGAAATAAATAACTGTTATGTAGTCCAATATATTTGTGAATACGAGCCGACTGCAAAAACAAATATAATATAATAAAAGAATTAGACATAACAACTATTGCTTTATAGTTGGGTTTAAATGTATGGTGTCGATAATGTTGGTGATGAAGAAGCCACTTGGCAACAGTGTGGAGTCCACTAAGAAAAAACGGACAAAAAACAAGAATCCTCTCTCCGAAATTAAGTTGTTAAAAGTTCGTTCGCCCGCGGCGGCATGCCATTATAGTGACCAGGGACAAATAAAAAATATAATAATACCTAATTGAAGGCAAGTCTTGGGTAGAGAGAGCAGAGATCAGAAGCGGCCAATCACGAATAGCCTTTCGAAACACCTTCCACAGCCTTTCGCTGTTTTTCAGTTTGGATCACCCATACACCGTAGCAAAGCGAGTTTACTTAATTGCTACATCAGCACCGGAAATCACCGTCGATACGTTGAGGAATCGTTACGTAAAAGTCATTACAGTAGCCATTAGGAAATCATTTTAGGCACCACCCACTGGAAAATTTTTTAATTTCTAAATCCTAAAAATTGTAAGGCTAAAGGTGTTACTCAAAATCCGTATTTCAAATTTTTTGTTCACACATGATGAAAGAAGTTTCTAGTTTGAGAGTTTACGAGGCTTGTCTTAGTAGGGAAGAAGATAACCAATATTTCAAGTAATCACCGCTTGGGTTCTCCCGCAGCGGGCATCAAAATGTTACTACAACACAACTTTTTTAAGTCTCGCTAACCTTATGCTCCTTACTTTAATTCGAACTGTCAGCTGGTAGTCGATCCAACCCCCGAAAGTATACGATATCATATATATATATATATATATATATATATATATATATATATATATATATATATATATATATATATATTGGTGTCAGAAGTGGGATTCAGAGAAATTTAGCGACAATAGTTTGAGATCAAATAGTATTTAAGATGTAAACAGTGTAAACTTATATATATATATATATATATATATATATATATATATATATATATATATATATATATATATATATATATATATATATATATATATATTTGTAAGAAATGTCTTTCTAAAATTTTGACGTTCTCCGCCCTGTGCCTCTATCGAGAAGGCGTCCAACTGATGGTCTGCTTGCTGGTCTTCGGCGCCGAGTCTCATTCACCCCTTCGCCCCTTAGATCCACACCCAGCGGAGCCATAAAACTGACAGATACGTCTTTATTGTGCAGGCCCTAGGTAGAGGTGGTGTGCGGAGCCAAGAGGGCTAGAGTACAATCAGCGGACTGGTTGTAGCACCAGCCAGAGCAACAGCCGGCCGCCATGCCATGCCACCACTTGCTGAGATTGTAGATAGAGTCACGTGACTAGCTCAACCACTATGATAAACAACGCAGTTAAGGCTGGAAGCAACGCCGGATACACAGACGAAGATGAGTACCCAAAGACATACACGGTGACGATCGCAAACGTAAACATAAACATTAGACCAGAAAGAACAAATTTCGTGAGAGTTTAGCAAACTGTGAATTTGCTGACTCTTACAATCCTCCCCCTTTTAGAAATTATTACACTCAAACAGTGGCGCGCAGTCCATATGTGCAGGGTGTGCACTGCACACCCTATGAAAATATTAGAAATTACGTAAATAAAATTAATATAATGGTTCATTGAATAATTAATTTTATTTCACAAATTCTCATTATAAAATCAGAGAAAGAGCGTATTTAATCTATTTATGCAACCAGAAATACGAGCGCGCCTCGCGGACTACTCTGCTATATATTTGAAACGAATGTCGACGCTTGAGGTGCAGATTTCTCGCCTGCACGGCGAGCGAGGTCTGTTTAGCATAGTCAGTACAAGGAAAGTGAAGGAATAGAGTCTGACAGAGAAAAAGCATACCGAAATTAACGATCTCCTATCGCTCGTTCTCTCTCGCTGGGTGCAGGCAGACTGTCTGCACCTGGAGCTGAATATTCAACATTAAGCTGAGTTCTTTTTCAAACGCCTTTTATTAATTTGTTTTAAAGTAGTTGAAATATTGTTATTCGTTATTTAAGACAACAATTTTAGGTAAACACTTATTTTATACGTTTCTTAAATTATTTATTTTTGTGAAATTATCATTTGTAGAATGACAACTGATAATAGATCTATAATTTGTGATCTACTGGAAAATCCTTTTTCACGTCGTGATGTCGGAACAAAAAATGAAATTATGAAAACAAGACCAACGCCAGACATAAAATTCACTCAAAATATAAAAATTTAAGGCCAGCAGTCCGTGCGACATTTCCAAATTAAAATATATGAAATACGCCACTGCACTCAAAGTCTCTACACGGCCACTCATAGAAAAGCACATTCCTTAATTTCGTAAGAGTTCAGCAAACTGTGAATTTGTTGGCTCTTACAATTCTCCCCTTTTTGGAAATTTGCTTTTTCTAAAGCACAATTTAGAACAGCACATTCCTCAATTTTGTAAGAGTTCAGCAAACTGTGAAATTGTTGACTCTTACACGCTGATTACAAGCAGACACAGGAGAAAATTGATAGTCAAAACTAGATATCTCTGAAAGTTCCACAATCCATACACATCGGTGGACACGTCTTGAAGGCGTACAACCATCGATAACATCCAACCCAACGGTTGGGATTAGAAAGAACTCTTCCTCCGTAATTCTTAGTTTGTTTATGTTATGATATATTACGCCTTCGTACGTTTCTTGCATTTGAATGGCCGCAAAGCACTCAGAACATCGGTTATAACGCTTCACGACTACATACATGTGCCTGAAGAGAAAAATTGAGCAGTTCTGCGAAGCAGAATTCTTGCGGAATAACTCAATCTACCAAACCATTTCTCTTCTTGTCCGACGGACGATTCCGAGTATCGAGATAATGTGATAATGATGGAATGTTTTTGTTCGACGTTCTTTAGTTCTAGATCATAATTGAGTAAATTACTCAATCAAAAAACTTGATGTTCAAATAACAAACTCTCTATCGTGCGAGCAGTTCTTTCTGTCAGCGCCATCAAGCTTTCAAGACGTTGGCAGTTGAAGAAGAATGAGTATTCCACATGCAGAAATCGAACAAAAGGTCCACGAAAACAGGGCCGTTTCTACAATAAAATAAAGAACAAAATTCATCCAATATTTCGCAGTTTGATAAAATCAAATTCGATTCGAAATAGAGGTCACGCCGGGTGGTACAATATGACGTCGAATTTTCTCTCTCTTCTTCCTTTTCTTAATTTACTAACGTTGAAAGCTAGTTTTGCTGTTACCTGGCACGGCCCTGTTAAAAAATCTTAGTGGAGTGACAGTTCGCCTCGGATATTCATTAAAATCGGACAGGTCAGGTGCGAGCCAAGTACAGTCCAAGTAAAAACCAAACATACTACCCAGAAGAGTAAGGGGTTATTGGGGCGTTAGCGTGAAAGTAAATCATAGGATTTTGGGATTAACATGTTAGAAATTCGGTTTTCTTTGAAGGTTGTACGAGACAGGCAAAGAAAAAATTAGGTTGAAGTATTTATGAAGGCACCTCTTCTTCTTCTTCTCCACTAACAACTCTTTAGTTTTACGAAAAAAAAAACTGTTTTGTAAGAATATGGTACAGATATTGAACAAAATTATTTTCGAAAGAAAAGACAGTTGAAAAATTCACAAATTGGAAACCCTAATATGACGTCGAACTCATTTTAAGTTTGGCATTGACACTTTTATTACGTTTTGAAAGTCGAGTTCCGAAAGATTTATTGCAAATTCAAGGAAAGTACTTTAAAGATGATGTATACACAGCGGGATAACTTTCAAGTTAGCAGCCATAAAAGCCTTTCTTAACGAAGCAATAAACATTAGTAAAATATTTTTACTTGTTTCGCATCAATTTATTGACTGAAATAAAAATCGACTACTTCTTATTGAATCAGTCACGAATGTTTGTAAAAAACTTTTTACCTGGCACCCCCATGTTTGGTAAGGGATTAGACAAAGCCCCTATATTTCAAATTGACAGAAATCTGTTTTCTTGCAACACAAAAGTAGACTGCACTAAGAATAAATTAGAAACAGGTGTAGAAAAATATCAATAGAAATTGATTTCTTTTAAAGTTTCGTTGGCAAATCTTGAACGAATTCTAAGAAAATAAAAAACGAAATATCAGCGGGCTCAATGGTCCGGTGTGAAACTCATCATGACGCTTTAAAGCGTTCTGATTTTTATACGTGGATCAGTCTGAGCTCAAGCGTGTCTTTGAATTTATTCGATTCGCTCAACCAAAACTGAAAAAGTTTTTGTGGCGTCCTATCCATCCGTGAAACGTTTATCATTGGTTTATATATATATATATATATATATATATATATATATATATATATATATATATATATATATATATATATATATATATATATATATATATATATATATATATATATATATATATATATATATATATATATATATATATATATATATATATATATATATATATATATATATATATATATATATATATATATTCCGTTCTTCTTCTTCCTTTTGTTTTTTAAATCAGCTAAATACTGCTGAAATTTGTGCATGTCTTCATTAGCTGTCGATATTTTTCCTTTAATAACAGCCCTTTCTTTAGCAATCTCTTCATCAGCAAGTTCATCATAAGCCTTTTGTATTTCCATGTCTTGTTTTGCAATTCTGTCCAACATATTTTTTCTTTCTTGTAGTTGGTTTTTGAAAAGTTGTCTCATTTCGGTTTTCTGTTTATGTTTTTCTTTCTGATCTACTCAATAATAATAAATCAATGGATATTGAGTAATATGTTCAACTTTCTATCAATATTTTTTTCTTTCTGGTCAATAATGTATACTAAATATTCGTACATACAATTACATAAGTGTAAACTGTTTAAAAATATTGCTTTCTCTTATTTGTTTAAAGTTCCAACCTTTAAGCGGTTTCTAATAGGAAATTGTTAGTACATACATGTTTTTTCCTCTTCTTCCTGTTCTCTTTTTAGTTTGTCAAGTTGTGCACGGTCTTCTAGTATTATTTGTTGTCTGTTTTGTTCTTGGCCAATTTATCAAACATTCGAATGAATTTTTTTGTGTCAAGTATTATTTTAATGTGTACCTTTTCTTTGGCTTGTAATTCTACGTAAAATTTGAATTCATTATTCAATTTGGCTTTTTTTAAACGATCCTGTTCTTCCCTTTCATCCTGTCAAGAGAATATCTTTTAATTAAAATAGTGATTTACAATTGCTTCGCAATATTTGACTATCATACTCTTCTTCTGTTTGCCTTTTTGATTCATTTTCTTTCGAATCATTTGTATTTGTTGTGATTCATTCGTTCGTTGTTTTATTATTGCAGGTCTGAATTTTGCACAACGAGCTCTGCAACAGGAATGAGTTAATTATTAAATAAAAAAAGTACTAATATGCTCAAACAGGTATTGTTGAGTTTTTTTTTCTTTCACTACTGCCAATCTTTCATTTTCGTTTGGTTTTTTGATTTTGTTGAGTTTTTCTACTTTTTCTTCAAAACGTGTTGTTTCAGCTTTTTGTATGTCTTTTATTACTTCCTTTAACAGTTTTCTTTGTTTTTTCCAAAGTATTTCTAGTAATCTGTAAGTATTTTGACTGTATCTTTTGTTTATAATTGTTTGGGTGTTACTTTTTGCGTCGTTTATTAATTTTTTTTCATATTCTTCCAGTTTATGGCGCACTTTTTCGTTTAAAAGTCTTTGTTTTCATTATGTCTACCATATTTTTTCAAAATTTCTTCTTTATTTCCTCGTTTTAATAAGCTAAATATTATGTCGTCCTCATACATTCGTTTCTTTTGAATATAATCATATTGTAAAACATTGAAGCATTCATTGGGATGTCGTGCAATCTAAATTGTATTAAAATTTTTTTGAAGGTACTTACACGTCCACACGTGTTTGAACCAGGACCTTAAACATCTACCAGTTTTGGAATAGGACGCGGTCTTAAAACCGGTGCTTTTGGAATGACTTTCAAACCAAATATACTCATTATAAAAAAAAATAATGAAATGACAACTGTGAATTACTTTTCCCTAACAGTTTTTTGTTTAATGAGTAAATTTTGTGTCTGGTACACATAGTGTGCTTTTTAATACGGAGACTTACTGGAATTATTGATATACCAATTGATTCTACATTCCAAATGGAGAAGATTGAGGTACGGGAGAATATTATACTATAAATAGAAAAAGTTGAACTATGGGGGGTTTAGTAGGTTTTGGGACTTAAAAAATATTTCCTTCGTAGAAGTGGCCAAGTGCTTTTAATTTTTTGAGTTTGTTGAGTTTTCTACTTTTTTTTTAATACGTGTTGTGATTTTTATTTCCGGAACGACACCGTCTATTCCGTCGTTTAGGGAGGGGGTGCCTTCTGAACTGTATGGTACTGAAAAAAATCCAATATATATATATATATATATATCTATATATATATATATATATATATATATATATATATATATATATATATATATATATATATATATATATATATATATATATATATATATATATATATGTATATATATATATATATATATATATATATATATATATATATATATATATATATATATATATATATATATATATATATATATATATATATATATATAATGGAGTAGGAGTGTAGATAGCTAAAATTATATACAGGTTGTCCCATTTTGATTTACAGCTAAAAGTGAATATCTCGAAAAATTCATACGGAGCGGAAAAATGTTCGGCATCTTATTTTTACTTCCGGAGGGGCGGGGGGCTGGAGGCTGGGGGTTGAATCTTAAATATTTCAGATTCGGAAAGGACGTCAAATACTGAATTAATTCTATCTGAACCCCCAGGTGGTGGAAGGGTAAATTTAATAATGTTCAAACTTGGAAATTTATATATGTGGACGAATTCCTGGACTTATTGCCAAGTATTTGAAAATTCCTAATTCTGACATCTATTTTTTCCAAGGACTAGAATAGAATACTATTAAAAATATCCAATTTAAAGGGTCGTTTCATGATGGCAAGCTAAAGAACAGCCGAAGACATTAAAATTAAGCGTACTTCCAACTGTTGTCAATTAGTTGTTACAAATGACGATAAACTTGAAAGCCAATTGGTCTTTCATCTGTATATATGATAGTTATGAGCAAGTTATGATGTATTTATCATGCCTCGAACGCCGCAGTTGCAGCTGATTGCAAGAAATGTTATTGCTTACAAACACGATGGAAGTTGTGCTGAGTTTTTTTTGCCATTGTACGTCCAGTAATTGGACTTGTTTTTTACAATTTCTGCTTTATTGAAAATATCCGGTGCAGTATTTTATCGATGTAATTATGAATTATTTGTATCTGAGAATGTAATGTTGTTGTTCTTTGCATTATTCATGATGATTTTTTTAAAATTTTTGTTGAATTCTTTTTTCACGCACGCCTCTGGTATTGAAGGGGTTCAATTAAGATGAATACAGGCGTGGGTAGGACGCATGCTAACTTCATTAGCGGCACATAAAGCAACACGAAATGCAACTAACTTCACGATGTCAGGAAAATTTACCGTCGTAAATTTAATTTATTGCATCTTAACTACAATCCATTCAACAGCTAGAATCCAACAATTTTCTATTATTTCATGCTGTGATTGCTGTATTCAGTTTATATCAACACATATGGCGAGAGTTAGCCAACTATGATCTATTGTAAAAAAAATGTATCAAGTTGATGAACCCATTGTGGTATTGTTATATATATATATATATATATATATATATATCATATTTATATTGGATTTTTAATTCGGTACTCGACTATTTAGTTCTACGACACACCCCCTTCCTAAACAACGGAGAAGACGGAGCTTCCAGACTATATTCCGGTGTCGTTGATGAACTGCCAGCGGTGACTCTACTTTAAATTAGTTCAACACTGAAATCAAAATGTTTTCCACTGTGATTTGACTGTGACTGTCAGTGGACCGCTCGGCAGGCATTACAACCATAAATGCTCGGATTCATCTCGTATTTTTGCTTGTAAAATTGTCAAACATGTCTCGTATGTAAAAATATAAATTGTATGTCGTGTCGGCTGCACAAATAAATGGATTGCATTACGTAGAGGGCGCGCATTAAGAAGATAACATAGCAAGTTGTGGTTAAACGTAGGTTGCAGGGCGCGGTTAATTTACAAACACTGCAAGTTTATATAAATGCAAAATAAGATGCTAAGCATTAATCTCAAACTAAATATGCTAAATTATGCGTTATTTGCCACGAACGCACCACGCAAAGCATAATAAAAAATATTAAATGATTTCGTTACAATTTTTCCAAAGCATGTCTGACAAAGATCGATGTCTTTGTTGAAATACTTTTTGTTAGATTTTGTGTAAAGCTTTTCAAACTAGAAACTTACACCTCCACAGTTCTCAGGTTCGTGCCAGGTGCCCTTGGGATCAAAAAAACTGCAGGGGACCTTTCTCACAAAATGTACAAAGCCTGATCCATCATTAGAAAGATTTTCCGTATTATTTTCTTCAGGACAAAAGAGTTGGTCTTGCAGGCATAATGTCCTGGCCATAATCGCACAAAATTGCGCTAAAGCGCCGATTGTTTCCAATAAATCCGTAAAAGGAACTTGAAATTGTTTCGCTACTTTTTTTTTACCGTCAACTTCACGAAAGTCAAATCACAGTGGAAAATATTTTGATTTCAGTGTTGAAATAATTTAAAGTAGAGTCACCGCTGGGAAATCATCAACCACACCGGCATATAATCTGCAAATTCCGTCTGCCCCATCGTTTAGGAAGGGGGTGTGTCCTAGAACTAAATGGTCGAGTACCGAAATAAAAATCCAACAAAAATATAAATATGAATATGAATATGAATATATATATATATATATATATATATATATATATATATATATATATATATATATATATATATATATATATATATATATATATATATATATATATATATATATATATATATATATATATATATATATATATATATATATATATATATATATATATATATATAACAAAACCTAGATTCAAAAACATTCTACTTATATTATTTTAAACCAGTTCATCGTTTTTTACTGACGGATGATTTAGCACAGAGAAGAGTTGTTTGTGGATCCTTTGAGACGGTTTTCCGGGAACTAAGATGCCTGATGGCGCCCGAAATATGGACCAATAAATAATATTAGAGCTAGAATTTAATTTGAATATTAAATTCATGGAACAACTTCTGATAACCGGCAGATTTTTAATTTCAATATTTAAATAATATCTGCGAATAAAATTTATACATCAAATGGTAAACTTTAAAAGCTTGCTACAAATTGGAACCAGATGGCCACCTCAAGTATCACTCATAGAATTTTGTATATATAAAACAAAATATAAATAAATATTTCACACATACAAAACAAATATTTACGTGAAATTTCAACGGGTAATAATCATCAAGATACTTGAGATACTTCAATATTACAATTTCTACTGTACATACACAACTTAATAATAAGTAACAAGAAAGTGTAGCAGTTTGTATGCTGCTTCATGACTCTTTTCATCAAAATTCAAACTAAATACCCATCTAAAATAAATCAATACAGTAACAAAAACAATTATAAGGTAATATTTTATGCGTATTTTAGCACAAAAATCAAGTTTTTTATGAATTCCACTAAATAATATAAGAGAATCAAATTAATACTTTACGATATCTTCTCAATCATCAACAAATAGCTCGATATAGTAGAAACAGCGTTTGAAAACTCAGCGGATATAGGGAGAATGAATCAATTCTCTTATAATTTTCAGTAGAATCATCCTATAGACATTTTCCTACAGTTTTTAGCTATCTACATAAGTTCAAATATCGAGAGCATCGCAACAAATATAAGATTCTCTTATAATTTTTAGTGGAATTACTTGATAGGCTCGATTTTCACAACAAATTACGCACCAATATTTTTCTGCGATTATTTTTTTTACAGTTTTGAACTATCTACAGATTTATTTTATTATAAATTCAGGCAGAACAAACTCATAAAATGAATTTTTGCACTTAATAACACTAAAAATATTCTTTTATACTTATCTTCCTAATAATCATGAGCTATTTTTGGAAATTTAAAAGATATAATTGAATATAATCAAATTCTCTTATAATTTATAATAGAAACTACTTATAAATTTAAACTTTATACTAAAATATGCAGGACACACTCCTTTATAGTCGCTTTTTCTATTATAATAATCTGTTTGTAGAAATTCATGAGATATCGTGATATATTTGCTTAATTCTCTTGTGACATACTGTAGAATCAATTTATCAATCCGATTTTCGCACCAAATTACGCTAAAATCATTTTCTACAATATTTTTCATATAGTTTTGAGCTATCTACGTAAGTTCACAAGATATCTTAACAATATTGAAAATATCACAGCGGATATGATGACACTAGATTAATTCTCTAATAATTTATAGTAGAATTAACCCTTATATTTAATTATTGCACCTAATAACACTGAAAATACTTTTGTATGATTATCTTTCCAATAATTTTGATTGATATGAAGGAATCCTAATTGAATTCTCTTATAATTTTTAGTAGAAGAAACTTATAAACGTGAATTCTACATGAAAATATGAAAGACAAGCTTCTTTATAATCGCCTTTTTTATTATTTCCAGAAATTTTAAAGGTACCATAATATATTTTAAATAACCGCAACGGATTCTCTTGTAATTTACAATAGAATTACGCGAAAAATATTATCATACAATCATCTTCGTACAGTTTTTTACAAGAGTTCGAAAGATATCCTGAAATTCTTAAAGTATTGCAGAGGATATGATAATACTAGCTCAATTCTCTTATAAATTCTGGTAGAACAGACATATGGAATCAATTTTTGCACCTAATAACGCTAAAAATATTTTCCTATGATTTATCACTCCAATAATTTTGAACTATTATTGGAAATTCAAAAGATATCGTGAAATATATAAAGGAAATGTAGTTGATGTGAAGAAATGCTAGTAAATTGTCTTATAATTTCTTGTGGAAAATATTTATGAATTTGAACTTTATACAAAAATATGCAGGACACTCTTTTATGATCGCTTTTTCTATTATATTAAGCTATTTTTCTAAAAATTAATAAGATAGAATATAGATGAAATTCTCTTCTTTTACAGTAGAATCAGTTTATCAATTTTTGCACAAAATTACGGCAAAATTGTTTTCCTACAATTTTTTCTAGTTTTGAGCTATCTACGTAAGTTCAAAATATCATTTGGAAGATATCGTAAAATATATAAAAAGACTGTAATTGATATGAAGAAGTGCTAGTTGAATTCTCTTATAATTTCTAGTAAGAACTGTACACAAAAATATGCAGGACATACTCTTTCGCAATCCGTTTTTCGATTATATTGAGCTATTTAAAAAATTCAAAAGATGTTGCAATTGAAATAACCACAGCGGGTATAAATATTCTCTTAAATATGAAAACATGTTAGTTAGATTCTCTTATAATTTTGATTAAAAATTACTCATGGAGACAAAAATAGGCAAGAAATACTTCTTCATAATATTTTCAGAAAGTCAAGAAATTGATTCTCTTATAACTTTCAGTGGAATCATTGTGTATATATATATATATATATATATACTTCATGAAAATTTGATAGACGATTAAAAATATGGCCGCTTTATTCTCGCCTAATGATTGTAAAGACGTTTGATCATATTTTAAATTACCCCCCCATCACGATTGAATCTGACTCGCGGAGATCAAAGACGCCGCCAAGATATTGAGTTGTAACTTTGTAGAGAATAGCCGACATGTTCTTTCTCTGTCCGATAAAGACGTGGCAATTTTGGGCGGAAACATATATTTTCCAGCACAATAGGAGCTTTTGGACAATCGCATGACGACGTAATCTTAAAAGCGGCAAATGTCAAACAGCGTGGACAAATTTCGTACGATTTAAGGAGGAGTACATGAGAAGAATGGGAAATAACACGAGGTTTAAGCCAGTTTAGCCAGTTTTCGTTGCTGAAGTTTTGACACATGGGCGGAGATTACTTTGACGGAGAAGAATATTTTTTATATTCACATCAATATTCCTTGCGATAAGCAATAAATTGGGTTGTCAATCATAACTCAAATGCTTGTACAGGGTCATCCCAATATTAATATTCAAAACCTTCACCTAATCAGCATTCGCACTTGATGTACCTAATATTGTACCTCTCAAATTACTAATGCAAAACGCGAATTGTACATGGGATAAATACGTCATGTTTTCTGATAAACGTAGGCTACATTTGATAAAGAGTTTTCAGAATGCAAATGCTAAATATTTTAGATAATTTTATTGATGTCTGAGCCTTCAAATAAAAATACAAAATTAATTCTGTTGTGTTTTTCATATTGTTTAACTGCTTATAAAAAATTATATTTTTGTCAAGCGTGAATGATTTTACTGACCATAATTTTATCTTCAGTATATTAGGCTCAATTTATGAATATGTGAAGATATTAAAGTATCACACTGAGAATTTATTCACAAACGGAATTTTGAATTTATTTAATGATTTACTCATTAATTTGTGAGCTGAATAAGCTGAAAATATTCAGTTTCTAACTACGATTCTACTGTACCGGCAGAATTAACGGTTACATGTTGCAATTATCTTCTTGGTGGTCTAAATTCTAATTGGATTTGTCATAAACGCTATAATCACAATTCTTTGTTTCTTAATTCACTATAATTAGTTGTGCTTTTGTTTTATTTGTTGAACAATAGTAAAAAAAGAAACAAATTAGGATTAGTCCACAATTACCAACTAAGTATTTTCATGGTTTTTCAACATTGAACTTATAAAAAAACTTGCTGTGAGTGGTTGTAGTGAATATTTCTCGGATGAAATTGAAGGGGGTATAAGAAAGTCACGTTAAAATCTCAAATGGGAACCAATATTTTTATTTCAGGTTCGAATAGAGCGACGAATACTAATTTAATTCAACTTGAAACGCCCGAAAGTTATAAGAGAATCAAGCTTATACCTTTTGTGTCTTCCAATTTTTCTTGACTTTTTAAAAATATTTCAATATAATGGACTAGATGATTATAGGGAAGTTTTTCCTGCATATTCTGTGCTCGAAATTATAAGAGAATCAAGCCAGCGTTTTTCTATATGATATTACATATTAAGATATTTTTCTAACTTTCAAAGGTGGCTCAACATTGTTGAGAAAATAATTTTAGAAAAATACCACGATATTTTTGCGCAATTTGATACAAAAAACAAATAAATGAGTTGATTCTACTGAAAATTACAAGAGAATCTCCATATCCGCTGAGGTTATTTCAATTGCAACATCTTTTGAATTTATTAAAATAGCTCAATATAATATAACAGTCTTTTTATAGATTCTACGATATCATACATATGATATTTTCAGCGTAATCAGGTGCAAAAATTAATTCCGTAAGTCTGTTCCACCAAAATTTATAAGAAATTTAAGCTAATATTCTCATAGCCGCTGCAATGCTTTGAAAAATGTTGCTACAAAACTGTACGAAAAATGATTGTATGATCATATTTTTGCGTATTTTGCTACAAAAAACCAATAAATAAATTGATTCTACTGTAAGTCACAAGAGAATCCGCTGCAGCTATTCGAAATATATTGCGATACCTTCTAAATTTCTGGAATTAGCTCAATATGATGGAAAAAGCTATTATAATTAGGCATGTCTTTCATATTTTCATGTAAAATTGAAGTTTGAGATTTCTCGTTCAAAAATTATAAGAGAATTCAACTAACGTTTCTTCACAACAATCTCAATTATTCGAAAAATAGACGAAGAGAAGTATTTTCAGCACTATCTGGTGCAATAATTAAATGTATAAGTTAATTCTACTGTAATTATAAGAGAGTCAATCTATTGTCTTCATATTCGCTGCGGTATTTTCAATATTGTTGAGATATGTTGTGAACTCATGTAGATTGTTCAAAACTATAGAAAATATATTGTAGAAAACTAGTTTTAGCGTAATTTTGTGCAAAAATCAAATTGATAAAGAGATTCTACTGTAAGTCACAACAGAATCAAGCAAGAATTATTTCAAATAGTTTACGATATCTTATGAATTTTTGGGAATAGCTCAATATAATAGTATAAGCGATTGTAAAGGAACGTGTTCCTTATAATTTTGTGTGAAGTTCGAGCTTATAAGTTTCTTATACTAAAAATTATGAGAGAATTCAACTTGCATTTTTTCATATCAATCAAAATTATTAGAAAGATAATCATACAGAAGTATTCTCAGTGTTATAAGCCGCAATAATTAAATATATTCCTACTATAAATAATAAGAGAATCAATCTAGTGTCATTATATCCGCTACGATATCTTCAACATTGTTAAGATATCTTGTGAACTTACGTAGATAACTCAAAACTACATAAAAAATATTGTAGAAAATTAATTTTAACGTAATTTTGTGCAAAAATCAAATTGATAAATTGATTCTACTATAAATCACAAGAAAATTAAGCAAGGATTATTCCAAATATATTACGATAGCATATAAATTTTTGGAAACAGCTTAATATAATAGAAAAAGCGATTGTAAAAGAGCGTGTCCTTCATATTTCTGTATAAAGTTCTAGCTTATAAGTTTCTTCTACTAAAAATTATAAGAGAATTCAACTGGCGTTTCTTCATATCAACCAGGATAACTGGAAAACTAATCATTGAGAAATATTTTCAGCAACATTAGGTGCAATACTTAAATACATAAGTCAATTCTACTGAAAATTATAAGAGAATTGATCCAGTGTCTTTATATATGCTGCAGTGTTTTCAATATTGTTAAGATATGTTGTGAACTTACATAGATATCTCAAAGCTATAGAAAAAATATTGTATAAGAATGATTTTAGCGTAGTTTTGTGCAAAAATCAAATTAATAAATTGATTCTACTGTAAGTCACAAGAAAATTAAGCAAGAGTCATTTCGAATATATTATATTATGTCATAAATTATATGTAATAATATTATTTGCATGATTTGCTGCAGAAATCTAATAAATAAATTGATTCTACTGTAAGTTACAAGAGAATCTTCTGCGGCTATTCAAAATATATTACGATACTATTTGAATTTCTAGAAATAGCTCAATATAATAGAAAAAATCAATGGAAAAAGAGCGTGTCCTTCATATTTTTGTGTATGGTTCGGGCTTATAAGTTCCTTCTTTTAAAAATTATAAGAGAATTGAACTACTGTTCCTTAATATCAATCAAAATTATTGAAATGATATTATACAGAAATATTTTCAATGTTATTAGGTGCAATAATTGAATATATAAGTTAATTATACTATAAATCATAAGAAAATCAATCTAGTGTTTTCATATTCGTAGATAGCTCAGAGCTATTGAGAAGAAAATTGCGGAAAAATAATTTTTGCGTAATTTTGTGCAAGAATCACATTGATACATTGATTCTATTGTAAGTCATAAGAGAATTAAGCAAAAGCTAATCCAAATATATAACAATATCTTGTATATTCTTGGAAATAGCTTGATATAATGAAAAAATGGATTACAAAGGAGTGTGTCCTGCATATATTTGTATGAAGTTTGAATTTATAAGTATTTTGTATCAGAAATTATAAGAGAATTAAATTGATGCTTCTTCATAATAACTACGTCTAATTTTTAATGGATATTTTATGTTAAATAGCTCAAAATGATTGAGGAGATAATCAGAAGAAAATATTTTAAGCGTTATTAGTACCAAAAGTTATAAGAGAATTGAGCTAGTGTTCTCATATCCGCCGCGATATTTTGAAAAATGCTTCAATATCTTTTGAACTCCTGGAAAAAACTGTACGGAAGATGATTGTATAATAATATTTTTTGCGGAATTTGCTGCAAAAATCCAATCAATGAATTGATTCTACTATAAGTCAGAAGAGAATTCAGTGCGGTTATTTGAAATATCTTACAATACCTTCGAAAATTCTGAAAATATCTCAATAGAAAAAGCGATTGTAAAAGCAAGTGGGGTTCATATTTTTGTGTAAGGTTCGGGTTTATAAGTTTCTCCTACTAGAAATTATAAGAGAATTCAACTGGCGTTTGTAAATTTCAATCAAAATTATTCAAAAAATAATCATAGAGAAATATTTCAAGCAATATTAGTAGCAATAATTGAATATAAAAGTTAATTCTACTATAAATTATAAGAGAATCAATTTAATGTCTTTGTATTCGCTGTGGGTTTTTCGATATTTTTAATAATAAAAAAATTGATTTTACTGTGAGAAGATGACTATAAGGAGAATAATGTAAAGTCAAAGGAATACCTTTTGAATTATAGAATAAAACGAAATAATGTGGGCAAAGAAGCATGAGGGAATTAGGAGAATGTTAATTTTAATAATTAGTAAAAAATTATATCGTTCTGGCTGGTAAACTCACAATCTCAACAATAATGCAGCGAGACAGCGTGGTATGTAATTAAGTCATTATAATGTGTAAGCTTTACACATGTAAACAAATCAGAAAAGCAAATATTTGAAACGATGACCAGAGTCAACAGTGGGCGCGTTCGATTACACAGAACAATATTGTAAACAATATTATCTACATGTTTTTTTTAACAACTACAGGAAGTTGTTCTCGTAAAGTTTTGTACGATTAAAAGACAAGATTCTTTTCATAATAATTCGAGGCGGCTACTGTAAGAGTGCTGGTTCATTTTTATTTTTTTCGGACATTTTTTAAGTTCCTCTTCGGACTCTAAATAAAAAAACTACTTTGATGACTATCGTTATATGCAGGCCGTGTTTACAGTCGGCCAAGTCTATATTGCTCAACTAATTTTCTATACGTTCACGCAGTCGATTTCTCTCTTTTCAAAGCTTTCAAAATCATTAATTTATAAATCTAGGTTAAAATTATAATTTTAGTTGTACAGTACTTGCGCGCTGTGATGTGCGCAGGTGTCTTGAGTGCTGCCATCTGTGATGCAGAGGGTGGAACTAACTAATCACAATCCGCCTCCAATTAGTAAGCATTGGGTAAGCGCATGCGCAGTGTATTAAAATTGCATAATGATAGCTGTTCAGTTGTTTAAGTCTGTTTGAAGTTAACGAGCAAGAATATTTAAATGAAATTATATTTGATCTGTCCAAAAAGGGTGTTTTGAATACAGTATAGGTTTCTCTGTCTCTCCTTTTCTGTGGGATTAGAAATTAAATCATTTTTGTCGATTACATGGCTGGATGACTACATGCATTCGACTCGCATCTGGCAACTATGGAGAATGCCTGGACCAGAAACCGACAGAGAGCACTGCATTCTTCGGCAGGTAGGCAGACAAGAACAGAGCAACACATCGTAAAGATACGATTGCTTGGAGCGGGAAAGTACGACTATTTTGTGTTGGAGTAAAGAGGATGGAATGGTACCTCGCCTGTCAGGCTCCATGGAGCACAACTCAATTTCAAACTCGCGGTGCTCGTCGAGTAGAGCAGACGTGTGAATTGTGCTACGAGATTAATACGAGACGGAGTCTCGATTGCGGTGTGCATTGCGACGGCATTTGGACCTGTTGAACTTTATTGGACGATTGTGTTGTGTGTGACTTCAAACTTTATGGTTTTTAAAAATCATGTGATTTAGTTTCACAATTTAAAGGTAAGCCACTATTAAATTCACTCAAATTTGAAGTATATATATATGTGAATATTCATTTCCAACAATGTTGCAACTGCAAGGCAAACAATAAATCTCAACGTAAATTGATTATCGTTTGGTGAATTGCATTGTTTATAATAATTGTGTCGCGATCCCAAAGCAATTACATTTTCGCGCGCGTGCATTGGTCGTAGAAATCAAGAACAATGAAGGCCTCAAATGATTCGTTACGTTAAACGTTCAATCAATTGCTTTAACTTGACTTCAATCACAATGATTTTAATAAATCGACTTTATGGGAGCGTTCACCTTTGAAGAAAATAATAATAATACACAATATACCGGATGTTAGAAAATTCTATAGACAATAAGATGCAATTTTTATTTTAGAATAACCCAAAATAACTGTTTTAAATTAACTTCCTGTGCTAAAATTGTGCCCGACAAATGTCACATCCGCTGTATTTTTATTTATATAATTCAAAAATAGATTTTGAAGAGAAACGTGACTATAAACAGCAATGATGAAGTTGAATACAGTCAAAACTGCAGCGCAAAGCAACTACTGGTACTAATATATCGTGTCGCCACGTTGGTGACGGTTATTATCCCCTAGCCCCGCCCTCAACCCTCGAAAAATTGGAATTAGATATCAGACTGTTTGACATTCGGTGTATATTTTTCGAAATTTTCCAGCTAAAAATAATATTAAAATGAGGCACATGTATGTAACTCTAGCTGTCTGCACTCCTTTTCCATATAAATATATTCCTCCGTGCGCGTAATATGCTTCCAAAAGGGGTACAAACTATCTTTTCACGTATTGATATAAATAACAAGTTTAGGACAAAGCTGTAATTAGCCCAGTTTCAGGGAATTTATTTGACGTATGGCAATATTTTCAATTCAACTCTCTGAATCCATTATTTTAGAAATACTCCACTGTTTTCTTCAGATACATCTT
Organism: Dromius quadrimaculatus; assembly: GCA_963989225.1. Taxonomy (NCBI): domain Eukaryota; kingdom Metazoa; phylum Arthropoda; class Insecta; order Coleoptera; family Carabidae; genus Dromius; species Dromius quadrimaculatus. Next base: position 1,387,783 of record OZ022328.1, read on the forward strand.
AATTTTTAAGAATATCAGTTAATTTATTCATCATTCATAGATGGCAGCACGTACTTGGACTGTTTTCCTCAGCTGTTATCTGTGAAAATGCAATAAACTTGTACTGTACGAAATTCACTTATTTGTATATAGATTACAATAGTTTATCGTATGAAAATGTCAGAATTGGATAATAGCAATTTTGCAGGCTTGCAGCCATATGGTGAACTTTAGGACAACGTTTTAATTGCCCAGCTCCAAGAAATTTATTTGACGTATGGCAATATTTTCAATTCAACTCTCTAAACTTATTATTTTAGATTTTTGGTTCAATACTCAACTGTTTTCTCAAATACATCTCAATTTTTAAGAATTACAGTTAGTTTATTCATTGTTTATAGATGGCAGCACATATTTCGACTGTTTTCCTCAGCTGTTATCTGTTATTCGACGCATGGCAATATTTTCAATTCGACTCTCTCAATTCATTATTTTAGAATTGAATTTTGTTCAAATATTTCACTGTTTTCTTCAAATACATCTCAATTTTTAAGAATAACAGTTAGCTTATTCATTGTTTTTAGAAGGCAGCACATATTTTGACTGTTTTCCTCAGCTGTTATCTGTTATTTGACGCATGGCAATATTTTCAATTCAACTCTCTAAATTCATCATTTCAGAATTGAATTTTGTTCAAATATTTCACTGTTTTCTTCAAGTACATCCCAATTTTTGAAAATGACAGTTGGTTTATTCATTGTTCATAGATGGAAGCACATATTTCGACTGTTTTCCTCAACTGTTATCTGTTATTTGACGCATGGCAATATTTTTAATTCAACTCTTTCTATTCATTATTTTAGAATTTTATTCAAATATTTCAATGTTTTCTTTAAATACATCACAATTTTTAAGAAGACCAGTTAGTTTATTCATCGTTCATAGATGGCAGCACATATTTTGACTGCTTTCTTCAACTATTATTTGTCAAAAAGCAATAAACTTGCGCAGACAATTATTTATATGAAATTAACAAAGCTTTTTCTTCACGTATTTATATATAGATTACAATAGTTTATCCTGTAAAAATGTCAGCCTTCAATAATGGCGATTTCGCAGGCATGCGGCTACGTGATGAAGTTTAAGACAACGTTCTAATTGCCCAGCTCCAGGAAATTTATTTGACGCATGGTAATATTTTCAATTCAACTCTAAATTCATTATCTTAGATTTTTCATTCAATATTCTACTGAGAATAACAGTTAGTTTATTCATCGTTTATAGATGGCTGCATATATTTCGACTGGTTTCCTCAGCTGTAATCTGTTATTTGACGCATGGCAATATTTTCAATTCAATTCTCTAAATTCTTTATTTCACTCAATATTTCACTGTTTTCTTCAAATAAATCTCAATTTTTTAGAATAACAGTTAATTTATTTATCGTTCATAGATGGCAGCACATGTTTAGATTGTTGTCCTCAGCTGTTATCTGTGAAAGTGCAATGAACTTTTCTCTTCATGTATTAATATATAAATTGGGATATTCATATTGAATCACTCACCTCCAAATAAAAAGCAACAGCGTAAGAAAGTGAAAAAAATAGTGAATGATGTTTTTTAGAAGCTAGCAGTAAGGAAAATCAGAAACTGATTCAAAAAGTGCTATGAAAGGTGAAGCATCCAAAAATATTGCAGTAGAAGATGAAAAACAAACCAAAGAACGATGAATAAAGCTCCTAGATACGATAAAATAACACCAATTGTTGTTGTACAGTACTTGCGCACTATTAATGTGCGCAGGTAACTTGTACTGCTGCCATCTGTTATGCAGAGGATGGAACTAACTTATCACAATCCGCCTCTAATTAGTAAGCATTGGGAAAGCGCATGCGCATTCTATTTGAAATTGCACAATGATAGCTGTCCCTATTTATTCTTATTTTTGGATTATTGGAGTATGATAAGGCACAAAAATCAAACGAACAAGAAAATATTCAAAGGAGTTTCAATACGAGGACAAAATATGCCTAAATTTAATTTAGGGGGATAGTGAAGCTGCGCGCTGTAACTGTGCGCAGGTATCTTGCCACTGCTGCCATCTGTGATGCAGAGGATGGAACTAACTTATCACAAATCCGCCTTCAATTAGTTAGAATTGGGATAGCGCATGCGCAGTATATTTCAAATTGTTTTTGATATAATTGTGCTTGCTCAATCAATGTCCAATCAAGGACATATTTCATATAATAAAAAAGAGGGGTTCCATTATAAAAAATTTACTTTTATTTACCATATTATAGCTTTAAGTTTCCCTAAAAAAAATTCTGTTTTCATATTATAACAATTTGAAGTCGTTCCTGAAGTACAGCGTTTTGAACGAAAATTAAATGACGTCGAATAGTCATATTCGACGTCATTAAATTCTTTGATTTTCTCCACAAAAAAATGTTTTAAGTGTTTTATATGTAAAATTTTCCGCTGAATTGAATAGTAAAATGAAAAATTTGGTATTCTATTTAAAATAAGAAAGTTGAGGCAAATTTCTGGTCGAACCAGAGGGATTACCAGTTTGAAAATGTTTTAGTTAAAATGGACATGTTGGAAAACGCATAGATATCAAATTTTGTGGGATTATATTGAATTATTTGATTGCTACTACTCTACCAATCATACGCCAGTGATCACCTCAAAGTGGTTGAACTGCTACCTCCTTCAAATTAAGGGTAGAACTTATGATATTGTATTTCAAATAACAAAAATAATAGCGATTCGTCATTCTATAAAGGACAAGAGTGTGGCAGTTTCATAAATTATTGTAATTAATAATTTCATGCATAGAATTAAGAATGTTGACATCAACAAACAAAATAAAAAGAAACAGTATTTTTATTATTTAATTTCAAAAGCAAACAAGTTTTATTTTCAAAGCGTTAAAACTTTAAGTACCTAATTAATTATAATATCTTCATCCATCCAACAACCAAGTGTAGTAAATCAGTAAAAATCTGAATAAATAAGACTCAATGACAGTTCATTTAACGGTAATATTTCTTATTTGTGTGGTCCACAGCAACTGATTTCAGGCAGGCATAATAACTCAATTTATTTCGACGGTATTCATTGCGCAGGCCTTTCAACTACAAAATTATGCTCCAACGCACATATATATATATATATATATATATATATATATATATATATATATATATATATATATATATATATATATATATATATATATATATATATATATATATATAAAGCAGTTGGTTTGTACCATTAGTGTGTTGGAGCATAATTTCCTAGTCAAAAGGCCTGAGGGTACCCTCAGTTTCGTCGTTTAGGAAGGGGGTGCATCTTGAGCTAAAGGGTCGTGTACCGAAATAAAAATCCATACAATGAATTTATTGTCAAATAATGCTCCAATAGCAGCATTAGGTATTCCATTGGAGAATTATTTTGGCCACTCCAACATATCCGATAATAAATCTGTAACTTGATCCCAAATGTCAGATTTTTGGAACAACTTCTGTAATCGCAGTTGTGAAGAAGTAGACATTCTATTCTGTCATTATTTGTTACCCCCGTGCACGTCAATTCCAGCCCTGACAGTTTTAATGAAGACAGATTGTTGTAATTAACAGCACATATGGCTTTTCACGTCTTTGATGAGTGACAGAAGTGATTATAAATTACATTTCTCGGGAATTGGTTCACAAAATGGCTCTTATTTAGTCTTCAAATAGTAATTATTTAATTTAAATTCATTGCCCTTTCACAGATAACAGCTTAGGAAAACAGTCAGAAAGACTGTGCTGCCTTCTATGAACGATGAATAAACTAACTGTTATTATTAAATATTTATTTGAAGTAAAGATTAATATGTCAAATGTTGATGAGCGACCTTCGAAGGTTGGGATAAGTATCCCCTTTTTAAATCTCTTCAGACATCGAGCTAGCTGGGCTAAGCAACTTGTTTTGTGTTAGGTAAAAGAAGGGTCTGTTCTTTTGAAGAAGGAACCATCTGTCTGCAATGTTGCCAGATTTAAGTGGTTTATGTAAAACAAATATTTTGGTTTGTTAGTTTGGAAATAGGTTCAATAAACTTGAAAGGAGGAAATTGAAAGTAAATGCAAAGAAATTAATTCAAAAGTAGAAAAGGGAGAAATTTTCCAACAGTTAAAAATAATATTTGCCCCAGGAGTGTCATAGCATCTCTTTTTCAATACTGGAGTGAAATTTTAAGTTTTAACAAATATTTTAGCTTTGTTTGATTAGATTTGTGATATGTTTGAGCACCCAATGTGGTAGCTGAGGGAATAATTGTTGTGTGGAGTGTACAATTTGTGCAGACTGAGATGGAGAAGACGTAATCCAAGAAGCAGTTGTGGGCAGGTAGATGAAGTATGTTTGAACAACGGGCACGTGGCAAATCATCAAGCGGAAGCAATACGACTGTTGATTCATAAAAGATAAAATAAAAAACGTGTGGTACATTTATCAGCGCAATGTGCACATTTCCATTACTTGATTGAATACGTTAGATAAACATTTTATTTCGCGAATGTTACATGTATTAAGTCACGTACTCCATTAAACTTATTCTAACATATATCGCGAATTTCCACCTTGAACTTCACTACTAAGAAATCTGCTGCGTTCTTTACTTGACTGATTTGATTGAACTGTTTGGTATCGAATTCTCAGCCATTATCTGTTTATTTAATGTATGGATGTCGCCCAAATATGTCAACTTTGTTAATGTCTGAATTATTTTTAATTTTTCAGGCCATGTGGCGTTATGTATATGCCACGTTAGTGTTGGCGATGATGTCGGTAACAGAAGGAGCTGGAATGGCCTTGGGACGACCCAGAGTACCCTGTGAGGAAGCTAGACTCAAATGCGCGTACCGTACGGGCTGTGGTCGGGCCCTGCAGAACTACCTCATGGGCTGTGCCAACGTCCTGCAAGGACCTTTGAGTCATACATGTCCTGAGTCATGTCAACATGCGTTGATAGCGTTGACAAGCACCGATGAGGGCAAGGACCTCATGACGGTAAGAATCATATAATTAATTATACCTTAGCACAATTTACTGGTGCTTCGCACTCAACTTACGGGCGGGCTATGCCCGCTCTCTCAATTACCGTTCCATGAGCATAAATAATTTGGTAACAAAATTTGGCCTAATTTTTGTTTGCCAACACTGGAATCATGTATCAAGTATAATTATTTATAGATTTATAAAGCTAGGGGTAAAAATAATTTTACTAATTTGTCACAAACGCAGCAAGCTTTGAAGTTTGGAATAATTATATCTCTTGCATCCTGCTTGACCTAGCGTTAAATATAGTCAAACAAATAATAAAAATAGTGCTGTTAGTTCAAAAGACTCTTACATACTTCAGAAACAGCTATCACAAATAAGTAATAAATTAAATTTTATCATTGAAAAGCGGATGCTCATAAAAGTCACATTAAAATTAACATTTAATGCGCAAATTAATCATAAATATAAAAATGCGTTACAAGGTTGTTGAATTGTAAACATTTTTTATGTAAATATATCTCCAGGATCCCACTTCTGACACCAATTTGTAACAAAATACTATTTGATATAATTCTAGTCCAGGGGATAGAAACAGTGCATTCAATCTGAATGCAATTACCTTGTCTGCCCGTTGCGGATGGACATGACCTTAATGTCTGTGTCGAATTTTTTGTACTTAGGAGCCACTTTGAGGTGATCACTGGCGTATGATTGTTAGAGTTGCAGGAATCAAATAATTGAATTGAATAAACACTATTTAATATAATTCTACAAAATTTGATATCTATAGGTTCTCCAACATGTCCATTTAACCGAAAATGGGGCTCAACTCTCTTTTTTTATATGAAATGCCTTCTTTTGATTCTATTACTCTATTTAGAGGTGAATTTTACATACGAAACAATAAAAAACATTTTAGTGTGACGAATCTTTCGTATATAAGAGAGGTTGCACGAAGTGCATTTTTTAACCACTTTTAGGTGATCACTGGCGTAAGATTGGTAGAGTCGCAGGCATCAAATAGATTACTTAGCCACTTTAAGGTGATCACTGGCGTGTGATTGGTATAGTCGTATTAATCAAATTTTTGTCTGAATTCCGGCATACCTTCAAAACGCTGTATCTGGGGGACGAGCTTGAATTTTTATAATATGAAAACAACATTTCATAAAAGGGACTTTAGGCTATTATTACAGTAAATAATTATTTCATTATTAATAAAACTACAGTTGGAAAAAAAATACTTTTATGATGTCAATTGCAGCTTTGGCATGCCTGCGACACTACCATTCACACGCCAGTGATCACCTTAAAGTGGTTAGCTAATGCACTCCGTGCAACCGCTCTTATATACGAAAGATTCGTCGCACTACAATGTTTTTATTGATAAAATGTAAAATTTTACGCTGAATGGAATGGTAAAATTTAAAAGTAGGGAATTCCATTCAAAATAAGAAAGTTGAGGTCAATTACCGGTCAAACCAAAAGTGCTACCTGTTTGAAAATGTTCAATTAATTTAATTATTTAATTCCTGCGATTCTACCAATCATACACCAGTGATCACCTCAAAGTGGCTCTTATGTACGCGCTGTTAATGTGCGCAGGTATCTGGCACTGCTGCCATCTGTGATGCAGAGTGAGGATGGAACTAACTTATCACAATCCGCCTCCAATTAGTGAGCATTTCGTTTTTTTTCAAATACATCTCAATTTTTGAGAATAACAGTTAGTTTATTCATCGTTCATAGATGGCAGCACATATTCTGACTGTTGTCCTCAGCTGTTATTTAGAAAATGCGATGAACTTTTCTCTTCATATATCAATATATAAATTGGGATATTCATACTGAATCACTTACATTTGAATATTATTTCCAAATTAAAAGCAACAGCGTAAGAAAGTAAAGAAAATGGTGAATCAAGGTTGAAATAAAGATTGGTACGAATGTTGATATTGTATAGAAGCTAGCTGTAGGGAAAATCTGAAACTGATTTGAAAAGTACTAGGAAAGGCAAAGCATCCCAAAATATTGCAGTAGAAGATAAAAAAAAAAACGAAGAACAATGAATCAAGCTCCTAGACACGATAAAATAACACCAATTGTTGTTGTACAGTACTTGCGCGCTGTTAATGTGCGCAGGTATCTTGCACTGCTGCCATCTGTGATGCAGAGGATGGAACTAACTTATCACAATCCGCCTCCAATTAGTAAGCATTGGGAAAACGCATGCGCATTCTATTAATAATTGCACAATGAAAGCAGTCCCTATTTATTTTTATTTTTCGATTATTGGAGTACAATAAGGCACAAAAATCGAACGAACAAGAAAAAATCCAAAGGAGTCTCAATACGAGGTCAAATTATGCCTAAATTCAATTTAGGGAGATATTGAAGCTGCGTGCAGTAACTGTGCGCAGGTATCTTGCCACTGCTGCCATCTGTGATGCAAGCGATGGAACTAACTTATCACAAATCCGCCTTCAATCAGTAGGAATTGGGATAGCGCATGCGCAGTGTATTTGAAATTGCATTTGATATAATTGTGCTTGCTCAATCAATGTTTCATAGAAATAAAATTTAATCATTTAATAGAAAAGAGGGGTTGCATTATAAATAATTGACTTTTATGATGTCAACTGCAAATAACCAAATAATTATTTACCATATTATAGCTTGAAGTTTTCCTTAAAAAATGCTATGTTCATATTATAATGATTTGAAGTCGTTCCTGGAGTACAGCCTTTTAAACGGAAATTAAATGACGTCGAATAATCATATTCGACGTCATTAAATTCTTTGGTTTCCTCAACAGTAAAATGTTTTGAGTGTTTTATAAGTAAAATTTTTCGCTGAATTGTATTCAATTAATTTAACTATTTAATTCCTGCGACTGTACCACTCATATGCCAGTGATCACCTCAAAGTGGTTGCAAAGTGGTTGCACTCCATGCACTCCAACCACTTTTATGTACGAAAGATTCGACACAGGCATCAAGGAATGAACTGTTACCCCCTTTAAATTAAGGGTAGAACTTATAATATTGTATTTCAAATAACAAGAGGATTTACATGGAAACAATAGGGTTTTGTCAATTAATGGAGGACAAGGGTACCAGCATGCTAACAATTTAATAAAGCCCTGTAATTGTTTTATCAAGCGATTAGACCACCTAAGAGGACAAAATGATAGATTGTGTGTGCTATCTGCATTCGCAAATTGAATCTGAAAGATTATGATTGTTCCATGCATAAGATTTGATTTGAATTTCAGATAGAAATGACAGGGCTAACATTATTGATTACAATTTTTGATCAAAATGTTTCAATTAAAATGGGGGCATGTTGGAAAACGCATAGATATCAAATTTTATAGAATTATGTCAAATAGTATTCAATTAAATTTGATTATCCAATTCCTGCGACTCTACCAATCATACGCCAGTGATCACCTTAAAGTGGCTAGCTAATCCACTACATGCCTGCGACTCTACCAATCAAATGCCAGTGATCACCTGAAAGTGGTTAGCTAATCCACTCCGTGCCTGTGACTGTACCAACCATACGCCAGTGATCACCTCAAAGTGGTTATATACGAAAGATTCGTCACACTAAAATGTTTTTAATGTTTTACATATAAAATTTTCCGCTGAATTGGATAGTAAATAATTTGGGCATATTGGAAAAGCCATGGATACCAAAATTTTTGATGAATTGGTGTCAGAAGTGGGCTACCTCATTGTCAATTCCGAATTCATATTTTGAAATGAAAACTGTTTGTTTCAAATAAACTTATTTTGTCAAGAAAACAGTAACCTATTAATTAATAGTAATAATTGCCAAACGATAGTCATTTGTTTTATTGACAAACAAATATGCTTGCTGTAATAAAATATCAGTACATTTCTAAAGATAGATTTACACTAGACGTATTTCTAAATTTAGAAACATTATGAAGTCTAGTAGTCGACTGGAATGGTTGTTGACCTCTTGAGTACTCCAAACGATACTGTTTTATTTTTAGTATTTTAGTGGTCGTGTATTGAAACATTTGAAAGTAGATAAATAAATTATCGAACAATTTTTTGTTTTTGTTTTCAGTGTGAATGCAGCGACGATTTCTGTGCAGAATCAAAGCAGCGCGTTGAAGTGTGTCGCCCTCAAGTCGTCATAGCAAACAAAAACGAAACTGTAGTGTCATGCCGGGTTGCGCAGTGGATATGCGCAGCAGATGCGCTTTGTTCCACTGCGCTCGATTATTACAATCGGTATTGTCGCATGATGTTTCACGGCAAGAAATGCACTTACAGATGCATGAACTCAATTTCAATTTTGAGAAGACAAGACAAAGCAGCCAAATTAAGTAACTGTAAGTGTGACGGAATGGAAGACTATGATTGCCCACAAATTCAGCACAATATGGCGAGGTTATGTTTCCACGAGACAACTACAGTAGCGACTCAGACGACCGCCACTACTGCGGGTGCCATCACAGTCATTTCTAATTTGATTACTGTAGTGATTTTAGTGTTTGTTGTTGCTGTTACGTGACAGACAGTTGAACGTTAGATACTTAATATTTTTTGACAATTATCTACCTCGTACAAGCAGTATTGTAAAGCCTTAAAGTCTTAGTTTTGGTAAGTATTGGGTTATGAACATTCTTTTAATTTTTCATCCACCGAAATAATATTCTTTAAACTTTTTAGATTTTCATTAGCAACCAAAGAATAATAAATTAAAGGAATGTTCACATTTTGTACAATTGTATGAATGTTTGTATATTATAGCTTTAAATTATAAATCCGCGCCCATTATCCCACATTTATAAACAACCAAAGATTGAGTTCTGTATAAATGCTTTTAATTTATTACAAACAGGGGAGCTTGTACAGAATTATTTATTAATTTCCAAATTACGCAGTTTTCATGTAAATATTTTTATTACTGAAGTAATCATTTATATATAAAAAATGTATAGAATATATTTATAAAATGTGTTTTGTGTGAACGAGAATAAATTACGTACAAATTTTCAGATAAATAGTCTGTAAATTTTTTTATTATTGAAAAATAAAAGCATATTGTTTGTTACTGATTAGCTCATTTGTTTGTGTTGGTCATTTATTTTTTCTATCTTTTGAGGGGAACGGGACGTCGCCGGTGGTCTGTGGGCAATTAAGGTGCGCATTATACACGAAAAATATAGGCTTCAGCCGGGCTTGTCTCGAAAAATAAAACATAGGTAGCGAGTGCAGACGCCATACACTGTACAACAGAAATAAGTTTTGTATGTACATTTTAATCATCTTTACAGTACACAATAAAAGAAATTGTCATTATTCTCCTTACAATGTTGCACCGTTCTTTTCCGTTTTATATTCCTTAGAATACGAAGGCAATGTCCGTGTGTGGCTTGTAGTTGTACGGGACACCTACGTCCAATGTCCGGTAATAATATATCATAGTGTTCGTTCGAGCAAATCAACTTTTATTGTTACTTTGCGTGCTTTCATTTAAATTGTTATCCCTTTAAATAAAACGCCTGTAATAAACTTTATGATTTATTGTACAAGTGCAAAATACTGTGGAAAGTATTGATAACTAGTTTCATCAGAAAAACGATAAAAAAATTCAGAAGATATACACATTTAGTGGCATTAACTCAGAGTCTAGAAAAAACCACGTGAAACAGCCTCAAACAGAGAAATCAATAAAAAGGCAAAAAAATGCAGAAGACTAGATGTGAAAACGTGGGCAAATAATTCCTCTGACATTCATATAAACTCTGGGGAAAACCCACGAGAAACAACCTCAAACGGGGAAATCAATAATTCATTGAATTTTCAAGTTTGGTCGTTATTAAATTTAACCTTCCATCCCCGGAGGTTTCAGCGCAACCCCTCCGGGAAGTGAGAATGGACATTTTTCCACTCAGTGTATATTTTTCGAGATAATTCAGCTGAAAATAATATTGAAATGGGACACCCTGTACATAATTTTCGCCATATAAACTTTAAACTCAATCGAATGAACGATGTGCGAACGCACAAAAGACAGTCAAACATATATACATATATATAGGAAGGGGGTGCATCCTGAGCTATATGGTCGAGTACCGAAATAAAAATCCATACAATGAATTTATTGTCAAATTAGGCTTTCTTTTGAAGAATTATTCTGGCCACTTCAACAAATCCCATAAAAAATCTGTAACTTGATCCCAAATGTTAAATTTTTTTAGAACAACTTCTGTAATCGCAGTTGTGAAGAGGTAGACATTAAATTTTGCTTACTGAAAATTAATTGTATAACTCTTCTTAACATGTATTTCCATATTCTATTCAAACAATGTTAATTTGTGATATTTTTTATTTTTGGAATCTCACTGGATAGTCCTGAGGATGGTTTTAATTAAAGACCGAAAGCTGGACTAACCTAAAAGCGCGTTTTTTACTTGAGCCCACTTCCAAAAAAAGATTTTTTGACTGTTTAACCTGCATTCGCAACAGTCGCGAGTTCTCCTCAACATATCTATATATACAGCTCAATCGGATGAACGCTGTGCGAACGCATAAATCTAGACCGTTGCCGACAAAACGCGTGTTCCATACATTCTCGCAACGATACCACTATATAGACTGAAGATTCCGTCTGTTCCGTCGTTCAGGGAGGGGTTGCATCTAGAGTTATATATATATATATATATATATATATATATATATATATATATATATATATATATATATATATATATATATATATATATATATATATATATAATCGGATGAACAATCTGCGAACACATGAGGACAAACAAACATTAAATATCTATATTTTCAAACCGCCATAACTCGGTTGTTTTTTATCGAAAATGGATGAATCTTCGAGTTTTGGAAAGTTTGATGTTTCTTCTTTCAGGGCATGAAGTTAATTCGACGCCAAGTTCATCGCACTTCCTGCCACACCCCTGAAAATAAAAATGTTCTTGATGTCAAATTTTGACAATTTGTACCGGGTGCAAAAAAAAATTGTGGACTCAATTCACGACCCAGGAAATCAAGTTCAATCATTTTCCTTCAAATTGCCTCAAAAATTCATTGTTTGTAATGATTTGAATCAGTAATGAAACAACATTCTGCAAAATCTACATTTATAAAAATTTATTTTGGCGGGTAACGGATGGTGAATTATTTTGACATCACATTAATATGCAAATTATTGAAGAGAACATTTCAAACTTCCCAAAACTCAAAAATTCATCAATTTTCGTGCAAGATTAGCCAAGTTATGACCAAAAAAGCGCAAAATGTCCGGTGCCAGTTCTCAAAGTTTGACATTTTTTTTTTGAGGGGTGTGATAGGGAGTGCGATGAACTTGGCGTCGAATTAACTACAAGTCCTGAAAGAGAAAGCTTCAAACTTGCCAAAACTCAAAGATTCATCCATTTTCGATCAAAATTAACCGAGTTGTGAGTTTGCGCATCGTTCATCCGATTGAGTTTTTACGCACAGATTTTCACAAATAACTTGAAAACTATGCGTTGAAGAAAAAAAAGTTTCATACAAAAATTGTAGCCAACATAATTTTGAATATTTTAGTTTTTTGAATGACTGCCTAGCACAAAAATTGGCTGAAATATGTCACTTTTAAAGATGAGTACTGGTGTACTTTAATAAATTTAAACTGGATATCCAGAGGGTTTACATGAAACATATGTATATATACGTGGAGAGGAAGTTTTGTATCCTTTTCTAAGTATATTTCGCGCACGGAGGAATGTGAAATTTGAAATACTCGAAAATTTATATGGAAAAAAAAAAACAGAAAGCAAAAATTGTGTACAGGGTGTCCAATTTTAATTATATATTGATATGTGAAAAGAAGAAATAGTGGAAATGAATTATTAACTGTATTTTACTGTCTAAACATTGTTTTAACTTGGTCACATCAAACAAAAGAATGATTCATAACTTTTACAATTGTTTATTTAACATCTGTTCGCTATTGATCAATCATAATCCAAAAAAAATTGTTATGACTCATAGAAAGCTTGAGAACTTGATCAAATTCATTGTATTTAAGAATAAAGTTATTTTCCGTAATATTTCTGAAAATTATGTAGAATTACGCTTTTTGTGAGGTAATTTGCTTCACCTAATTTGAGAGGAAAAAATTTAGGTGGATATTTTGACAGCTGTTTGGGATTGTAGCAGGGGTAAGTAAAAGTGGACGATTTGCGCGCATCTGCCAGAGCCAGGATGACACACAGCTTGGCTCGGACAAGGAAAGAGAGCTTTGGTGAAGGTAGGTTGTTCGGGAGGGATGAGGAGAAAGCGGCAGCAGCCACACACGACGCGCGGCCACACCGCGGACCACCCAACGAGCCGCGGATGCTGCCGGCCCGGCCTGGACCCAGATCTACAATTCACGGAAATCGCGAATATTGTAATCAGCGGGTGCATTCATCATCCAACACGTCATTTGCATTCCTCCACAAGTGTCAACTCATTACGAACCATCGAATTATCATCATTTTTGTGTTACGACAACTTATTACACACAAATTATCAATTAATTATAAAACAGCTGCTCATTTAGATATTAAAGTTGCATGCCTTTTTGTTTGGGTGACATGCCGGATTAAATATTTAACAGAATTCCTGAGCTAGTCAGGATATATGAAATGTTTGGACAACCCCTAAGGTCACGGTATTTGAAAAAAACATATTTTTTAAAATAAAATTAAACGTAAGGCATGCAAGAATTTTTTTTTTTTCATCACACTACAGCCGTTTTGTTGGATATTAACCTCTGGAACAAAAAGTAGACAAGACAATCAAAATTAATTCAATAAATCAATAAAAATATTGAAATTGACTCGAGTTATAATCCTATTTTTGCCAATAACTTTTATATATCAAACAAAATTCATACAGCCTTCAATTCCCTACAATCTGGTTGTTTTCGCAACTTCGTACCATTAAAATGAGCCGAATTACCACAAAAATACTTTTCTCAGATATGGAATTTTTTTATATTTCTCTAGTAACGTGACTAATTTTAGTGGTACGAAGATGCCAAAAAAACCAGATCATAGGGAATTGGAAGCACTATAAATAACACTTCAAAAATTTTTCATTTCCAGTTACGGTTCAAAAGTTATAAGAGAAAAACCGGCTGAAAATATAGATTTTTCTAAAAATGACTGTATATTATCATTATTTCATAATTTTCTTTGGAAACTAGATTAAATTCTTTGATCTGTGGTTGTTTTAGTGCCTCCTTACGATAAAAAGTTACAACTGCTCAAAAAAAGAAAAAAATTTTAGCTTGCTTTTCGCTAATAACTTCCAAATGGTACCTCATATCAAAAAAACTATTGAACAAAATTTATACAGCTTCTAATTTCCTACAATTTGATTGTTTCAACAACTACGTACGATTAAAATTGGTCGAGTAATCACGAAAATACTTCTTCCATATATAATTTTTTTTTTTGTATTTCTTTAGTAACGTAACTAATTTTAGTGGTACGGAGATGCCAAAACAACCAGATTATAGGAAATTGAAAGCACTATAAATAATACTTCAAATATTTTTTAATACCAGTTACGGTTCAAAAGTTATAAGAGAAAAACCGGCTGAAAATATAGATTTTTCTAAAAATGACTGTTATACTATCATTATTTCATATTTTTCTTTGGAAATTAGATTAAATTCTTTGATCTGTGGTTATATTAGCGCCCCCTTACGATTAAAATTTGAAACTGCTCGGGGAAAAAGGAATTTTTTCACTAATAACTTTTGAATGGTACCTCATATCAAAAAATATATCAAACAAAATTTGTACAACCCTTAATGCCCTAAAATTTGATTGGTCTTACAACTTCGTACGATTGAAATGAGCCGAGTTATTACAAAAATAATTTTTCATGAATGGAATATTTTTTTTTTATTTCTTCAGTAACGTAACTAATTGTAGTCATACAAAGCTGCTTGAATAACCAGATTAAAGGGAATTGAAAGGCTTATAACTAACATCTAAAACATTTTTGAATACTAGTTACGGTTTAAGAGCAATTAGCAAAAAATCAGCTGGAAATGTGAATTTTTCTAAAAAATTACTTAGTACATATCTTCATTACATCATATTTCTTCTGGAAACTAGATTAAATTCTTCGATCTGTAGTTATTTGGACGCCTTCTTACAATTAAAATTGACAACTGCTCGAAAAAACTAATTTTCAGCTTGTTTTTCGCTAATAACTTTTGAATGGTACATCATATCAAAAAAATGTTGTACAAAATTTATACAGCCTTCAATTACCTACAATTAGATTGTTTTCACAACTTCGTACAATTAAAATTAGTTGAGTTATCATCAAAATACTTTTTACATATATGGTTTTTTTTTGTATTTCTCTAGTAACGTGACTAATTTTAGTAATACGAAGATGCCAAAACAACCAGATTATAGGGAATTGAAAGCACTATAAATAACACTTCAAATATTTTTTAATACCAGTTATGGTTCAAAAGTTATAAGAGAAAAACCGGCTGAAAATATAAATTTTTTCAAAAAATGACTGTGTATATTATCATTATTTCATAATTTTCTTTGGAAACTAGATTAAATTCTTTGATCTGTGGTTGTTTTAGTGCCTCCTTACGACTAAAAGTTACAACTGCTCAAAAAAAAAATTTTTTTCAGCTTGTTTTTTGGTAATAACTTTCAAATAGCACCTCATATCAAAAAAACTATTGAACAAAATTTATACAGCTTCTAATTTCCTACAATTTGATTGTTTTCACAATTTCGTACGACTGAAATTGGTCGAGTAATCACGAAAATACTTCTTTCATATATAATTTTTTTTTTTGTATTTCTTTAGTAACGTGACTAATTTTAGTGGTACAAAGATGCCAAAACAACCAGATTATAGGGAATTGAAAGCACTATAAATAACACTTCAAATATTATTTAATACCAGTTACGGTTCAAAAGTTATAAGAGAAAAACCGGCTGAAAATATAGATTTTTCTAAAAATGACTATTTATATTATCATTATTTCATATTTTTCTTTGGAAACTATATTCAATTTTTTGACCCGTGATTGTTTTAGTGCCTCCTTACGATTAAAAGTTACAACTGCTCAAAAAAAGAAAAAAATTTTAGCTTGTTTTTCGCTAATAACTTCCAAATGGCATTTCATATCAAAAAAAAACTATCAAACAAAATTTATACAGCCTCCAATTCCCTACAATTTGATTGTTTTCACGACTCCGTACAATTGAAATTAGTCGAGTAATCACGAAAATACTTCTTTCATATATAATTTTTTTTTTGTATTTCTCTAGTAACGTGACTAATTTCAGTGGTACGAAGATGCTGAAACAACCAGATTATAGGGAATTGAAAGCACTATAAATAACACTTCAAATATGTTTTAATACCAGTTACGGTTCAAAAGTTATAAGAGAAAACCGGCTGAAAATATAGATTTTTCTAAAAATGACTGTGTATATTATCATTATGTCATAATTTTCTTTGGAAACTAGATTGAATTCTTTGATCTGTCGTTGTTTTAGTGCCTCCTTACGATTAAAAGTTACAACTGCTCAAAAAAATTAAAAAATTTTAGTTTGTTTTTCGCTAATAACTTTCAAATGGCATCTCATATCATAAAAAACTATTGAACAAAATTTATACAGCTTCTAATTTCCTACAATTTGATTGTTTTCACAATTTCGTACGACTAAAATTGGTCGAGTAATCACGAAAATACTTCTTTCATATAATTTTTTTTTTTTGTATTTCTTTAGTAACGTGACTAATTTTATTGGTACGAAGATGCCAAAACAACCAGATTATAGGGAATTGAAAGCACTATAAATAACACTCCAAATATTTTTTAATACCAGTTACGGTTCAAAAGTTATAAGAGAAAAACCGGCTGAAAATATAGATTTTTCTAAAAATGACTGTTTATATTATTATTATTTCATAATTTTCTTTGGAAACTAGATTAAATTCTTCGATCTGTGGTTATATTAGCGCCTCCTTACGATTAAAATTTGAAACTGCTTGGGGAAAAAGGAATTTTTTTAGCTTGTTTTTCACTAATAACTTTTGAATGGTACCTCATATCAAAAAATATATCAAACAAAATTTGTACAACCCTTAATGCCCTAAAATTTGGTCTTACAACTTCGTACGATTAAAATGAGCCGAGTTATTACAAAAATACTTTTTCATGAATGGAATATTTTATTTTTATTTCTTCAGTAACGTGACTAATTGTAGTCATACAAAGCTGCTTGAATAACCAGATTAAAGGGAATTGAAAGGCCTATAACTAACATCTAAAACATTTTTGAATACTAGTTACGGTTTAAGAGCAATTAGCAAAAAATCAGCTGGAAATGTGAATTTTTCTAAAAAATTACTTAGTACATATCTTCATTACATCATATTTCTTCTGGAAACTAGATTAAATTCTTCGATCTGTAGCTATTTGGACGCCTCCTTACAATTAAAACTGACAACTACTCGAAAAAACAAATTTTCAGCTTGTTTTTCGCTAATAACTTTTGAATGGTACATCATATCAAAAAAAATGTTCTACAAAATTTATACAGCCTTCAATTACCTACAATTAGATTGTTTTCACATCTTCGTACAATTGAAATTAGTTGAGTTATCATCAAAATACTTTTTTCATATATGGTTTTTTTTTTGTATTTCTCTGGTAACGTGACTAATTTTAGTGATACGAAGATGCCAAAACACCCTGATTATGGGGAATTGGAAGCCCTATAACTAACATTTAAAACAATTTTTAATACCAGTTACGGTTCAAAAGTTATTAGCAAAAAACTAGCTAAAAATGTAGATTTTTCTAAAAATTACTTTATGCATATTATCATTATTTCATATTTTTTTCTGGAAACAAGATTAAATTCTCCAATGTGGGATTATTTTAGCACTTCCTTACGATTAAAAGTGACTGAGTCACAGCCTTTTAAAAGTGCTCGGAAAAAAAGCAACATTTTTTAGCTAGTTCTTCGCTAATAACTTTTGAATGGTACCTCATATCAAAAAATATATCAAATGAAAATTACACAACCTTCAATTACCTACAATTTGGTTGTTTTCATAACTTGGAACAATTGAAATTAGTCGAGTTATCACGAAAATACTTCTTTCATATATAATTTTTTTTTTCTATTTCTTTAGTAACGTAACTAATTTTAGTGGTACAAAGATACCGAAACAACCAGATTATAGAGAATTGACGGCCCCACAAATTACATTTCAAAAATTATTCAATACAAGCTACCGTTTGAGAGTTATGAACAAAAAACTATATTAAAAAAAATGTAAATTTTCGAAAAATCATTGTGTGCATGCTATAATTTTTATTTGTTATCAAAACTGTGAAATTAGGCATGCCAATAAGTAACTTTATTAGAAATAAATCAATCAACGACGAAATTCTTTTCGTGTACCTTTGTTGGATCTTCAGTAAACACCCAGCACAAAAAAAAACTCAGTTTTGTAAATAAATATTGCAAAAAACACATTTTAAAAACTCAGTAACATTTACACTTTCCTCTAACTTGAAATATTTCACTGCACTGCTTGCAAATCACCATAACGAACTTGTCCAAACTTATAACACGCTTCACGAGTTGTTTTATGATAAATTCATATATAGGTCGATTAAAAGAAATGACAGTCTTAAAAAAAAAAGGAGTTGGGAGTTAGTGACACCTACATATCCCCAGATTAAAATAACAAAGTTAAAAATATATGAATATATGAGTGGACCTACATGGAAGATGAGAAATCATGAGACGTAAAAAATATAATAATAGCATACTGTTGTTTGTGGCATTGAAATAATGGATTTATAATACGAGCCCGTCCTACAAGAAAGTTTTCAATTTATCAATTTAATCAAATTTTTCGAATTTAATTTGCGAATGCACGATCTATCATTTTGTCCTCTTAGGTGGTCTAATCGCTTGATAAAACAATTACAGGGCTTTATTGAATTGTTGGCATGCTGGTACCCTTGTCCTTCATTAATTGACAAATCGCTATTGTTTTCATGTTAATCTTTTGTTATTTGAAATACAATATCATAAGTAACAATTTTTTCCAGAATTTCGTACGCAAAAGCGGTTGCATGGAGGGCAACCACTTTGAGGTGATCACTGGCGGGTGAGTGGTACGCAGAACCAAATAATTAAATTATTCAAATACTATCGGACATATTTGTACCAAATTTTGAATATATGCGTTTTCCAACATGCCCATTTTGAATAAAATATTTTCAAGACAGTGGCACTTCCGGTTTGACCGGAAATCGGCCCTAACTTTCTTATTTCAAATGGAATACCTTTTTTTTTCTTTTGGCATTCAATTCAGCGGAAAATTTTACGTATAAAACATCAAAAACATTTTGCTGTTGAGGAAGTTGAAAAAATAAAATGACGTCGAATTGTCATTATCGACGTCATATGATCAAGTTTGTTTGTAGGTTTATTTATCGTTATTTTCATAATCCTCAATTAATTTTTTAACAAGTATACATTTAGTTAAATAACAGTCACAAGGTTCAGGATGAATTACATCCGCAGGATCAATCATTGTAACTTCTATGTTATATTTACGGGAATCTTCTTTTGATTTTTTAATGAATAATTCGAAAGCGATTGGTTCTTTTTCTTCCACAGGGATTTCTGCTGGCAAAACAATAACAGTTTGTTTCCAATGTGTACTGAAATCAGAGGGTGCTGTGGATAATACAACAGCAGAATTATTTTCCTGCAAAACCGGGAATTCGCAAGTAAACCAAAGACACAATCCTTGGTATATTCCTTCACGGGAAGAAGCAACAACAGTTTGGGAATAAATAACTGAAATTTCTTCTTCAGTTACATCGGAGAGATTTATCCAACTGATAACAGTTCCTTCGTGGAGAAGATCTTCAGGTTTAACGACCAAAATTTGTGGTTTTTGGGACTGGATTTCTCGGTAATGTTTTCCAACGCATTTCATGGAAACTCCATTAATATCATGCCAAAAATTATAAGCTGATGGGACACTACAATAAAATTTATTTAAACAATTGAGTTTTTATTAATTTTAAATATTCACCTGCAAGGAGCACAGTACAGGGTGGCTATTTCAGGAAATATACGCCCATTCTGTTTTAAAAATTTGTCCCTAGCAAATATAATTGAATTTAACATGCCTTCATGTAACAAATAAAATCCCATCCATTCCGAAATAATAAAATCCACTTTTACATCTCCTGGTAATTTTAAATCCTCAACTTTGCAATGAATTACCTGATGAATAAACACAAATAAATAAAAAAGACTAAAAGGGGGGCGGTACTGACTTGAATAATATTTGCAAAATTATTTTCTTCAACAACTTCTTCGGCTATTTTGTATAAATTGCTGGCTTCAACAGCAAATACTTTGGCGGCACCAGCTTGGGCGCAAAAAACTGAAAGGATCCCAGTACCGGCACCAACATCCAAAACAGTTTTGTTTTTGAAGAATTCCTTGTTATTTAAAATTGCTTTCTTGTAGGCTTCATTTCTAGGCTTGTCCTCGAGCATCAGGCGATGAATCTTGAAAAATAAATTTAATTTGATTACCTCAAAGTGGCTAGCCAATGCACTCCGTGCCTGCGACTCTACCAATCATACGCCAGTGATCACCTCAAAGTGGCTCTTATGTACGTGCGTAGTGACGTCACAAAGCATGTTTCTCAGCAACTACATGACTTACAGACTTGAAACTGGTACCAAATAAAAGCTACTGTTCAGTAGGTTTGCCAAACTGACTTTTTTTATTATACATACACCCAGTTTTAGGTGAAAATTGAATAAAAATTCAAAACGTAATTATTGATGAGCTATGCATGATTAAATTTTGAGAATTGCTGCACGGAATGAGCAACATGCCAGTTATTAAATTTTGGGTGAAACCCATTTTAGGGTATAGACTATTTATCTAAATATCTCGCGAGTTACACTAAATATTGGCATGCGGTTCTCGATGTTAATATCAGAATGAATTGAACTTTTGTTTTTATGATCAATTTAGGCCAGTACATGACCACCCGTCACTCATTTTCTTAAATCTGTTGTTTTAAAGGTAATAATACCAATTTTTTTTTAAATATAACTTTGTTCAAGATCCAGTTATTATTTTAGGATATAGCACATGACCTCCCGTCAGTAAATAACTGGACAATTTATATATTAATGTCCGACTAGTTTATTATTGTTGTCATAATAACACAGATTTCAGGGTAATTACCTGACAAATAATACCCGAGGGCATCATGTTCCAAAATAATGCCCTCGGGCATTATTTTGAAGAATAACAAACAAGTTTCCTAGTTACAGCAAGTAACTAGAGTAATTTCTCTGACAGAAATCACAATGACAGGACAAACACTGCTATAAATTTTGATTGAAGTACTAAAAAAGTCGGACATTAAACATTGAAGGCACCACGGAAGTTGAACGGACAATAAGGCATTATTGTCCTTTTAACACCCTTGATACCTTGATTACTATAATACCTCTTTTTGAGCATATTGCATGCACGGAGGAATGTGAGATTTGGCATACTTAAAGTCTATAAGAAGAAGGAGTGCAGAAAGTGACAATCATTTGAATTTTATATGAGGATAAAGCTTTGTAACGCGCACACGAAAGGATGTGAGATTTGGCATACTTAAAGTTTAGAAGAAAAAGAAGTGCTGGAAGCTAAAATTTATGTGGAGAGAAAACTTTATAACGTGAGCACGAAGGTTTGGTATACTTGAAGTTTATATAAAGAAGGAATGCAGAAAGCTAAAAGTATATACAGGTGTCTCATTTTGATTTTATTTAAGGAGAAAATTTTGTAACGCGTCTACGGAGGAATATGAGATTTGGCATACTCGAAATTTAGAAGAGAAAGAAGTGCAGGAAGCTAAATTTACGAGAAAAAACTTTGTAACGCGCACACGAAGGAATGTGAGGTTTGCCCTACTCAAAATTCTTATGGAAAAGAAGTGCGGAAAGTTAAAATTATATACAGACTGTACCATTTTATTTTTAAGTGAAGAGAGAACTTTGTAACGCGCGTACGAAGGAATGTGAGATTTGGCATACTCATAATTTAGAAGAAAAAAGAGTGCGGGAAGCTAAAGTTTACATGAAGAGAAAACTTTGTAACGCGTGCACAAAGGAATAAGAGATTTAGCATACTCAAAGTTTAGAGGAAAAATAAGTGCTGGAGGCTGAAGTTTAAGTGGAGAGGAAACTTTGTAACGCGCGCACGAAGGAATATGAGATTTGGCATACTTGAAGTTCATGGGAAGAAGGAATGTGAGATTTGGCATACTTGAAGTCAGAAATATATCGAGAAATAAGTACCGAAAGAATAAATTTCTGAAGTAAAAGTTTAACGTTTTTCCCTCCGCCCAGAGGGCGGAAGAGATGCAACCACTCTAAAATCTTGAATCGAAACCGCTTCTTTTTTATTGCAGACTTGAAACTGGCGTTGAATGAAAGCTGCTGTTCCGTAAGTTTGCCCAAACCTCTTAATTTTAAGCTCTAAACTAGCATTCATTCATGAGTTGCCAAAAATACGGATTCTTTGATCATTTTGTGCTTATTTGGCTCGTTTAGCACCGAAGTTTTCGTTAAATGATTTGTACGTGCGTAGTGACGTCACAAAACATGGTTCTCAGCAACTATAGCACTTACAGACTTGAAACTGGTACCAAATGAAAGGTATTGTCTTGTAGATTTGCCCAAACTACTTGACGTTTTTATTCACACATCCAGTTTTGGATAAAAAATTAAATAAAAATTCGAAACTTTGTGAAGCGCACAAAGAAATGTGAAATTTGGCATACTTGAAGTTCGAAAGAAGGGGTGCAGAAATCCAAAAGCCAATTGATTTTATCGCTGAAAGCGATATCATTTTTGGCAGAAATATATCGGGAAATATGTACCGAATGAGAAAATTTGTGAAGTAAAAGTTTAACGACTTTCCCTCCGCCGGGGCGGAGGTTTTCGTTAGATGATTTGAACGTGCGTAGCGACGTCACTAAGCATGTTTCTCAGCAACTAGAGCACTTACGGACTTGAAACTGGTACCAAATGAAAGCAGCTGTTTTTAAGGTTTGCCTAAACTGCTTGGTGTTTTTTTTAATACACCCAGTTTTGGGTAAAAATGTGATTATTGCTGAACTATTCATGATTAAAATCTGAAAATTGCTGCACAGAACGAGCAACATGTCAGAAATAGAATTTTGGGTGAATACCCATTTTAGGGTGTGAACTATTTATCTAAATATCTCGGGAGTTACACAAGATATTGACATGCGGTTTTCGAAGTTAGTTTCAGAATTATTTTATTTCAATGAAATACATATAACATTGAAACAATTAACAAATTAACTGAAATATTTTTTGATGAAATTATCTCGCATTGTAATGGCGCATGGATCAGAGTTAAGGGGTTTGTCTAAAGGGAAAGTTCTTTTAATTTCTTTCCCTTTCGGCTGATTTATTGGTTCTTCAGCTGTATCGGGCAATTCCTCGTTATGCTTCAAAGCAATATTGTGCAAAACAGCAGTGGCATGTATTATTGACCTAGAAGTTTCTTCTTTATTAGCCAGAACTGAAGTTAGACATTTGAAACGTTTTTTCCATAAATGTACAGCTTGAGGTACATTGTAGGTATTGTTGTGACAGTTGTTGTATTTTATTGCAGCGTCGTTTTGGGGATTATCAACCGGAGTTAGGATTCTTTTTGTTGCAGGGAAGGATGAGTTTGCTAAAAGGTATCCTTCTAATTCGTTGGAATCCATTCGGAACTTTATATCGCTGATGTTAAATATTTTGCTTTCATGCGTGGAGCCTGGCCAGCGGGATAAGAAGTCGAGAAATTCTTTATTTGGGCCACAAATGATCTGAAAATATTTTATTAATCAAATGTATTGATTTTTAGGATTATTTACCTGCACTTTTAACGAATAATAGCCGTTTTCATTTAAATACGCTTCTGATATTTGTCCGCCAGGGTTTTTAATTCCAACATGAGTTGCTCCTAAACATCCAATAATATTTGGAAATTTTGTATTATCATAAAAAGTTCTGGATATTTTTTGGACTTCACTGCTTGGAGGATATTTAATAAAAACATGTCTTTGTTCGGCTAATAAAGAAGAAACTTTCAAAATTAGTCTTGAGATTGTGGGCTGGCTAACGCCGTGCAGATCATCAATCATTGATTGAAATGTCCCTGCTGTCATAAATTTTAATGTGATTAATAATTCGATTAATGGCGGGACGGGTTTGCCCCGATTACTGGACCGCTCCAAACCATGCACAATTAATTTTAGGATGTACAACACAGTTTCTTTAGAAAACGAGTATCGATGTTTGAATTCGTCCTTGGAAAACATTTCTACGGGGTTTGTCATGTCTCGTAGCGGTCTTTGAGGAATTTTAACACCCTCTTCGGTATAAAATTCCAAATCAATATTTCCAGTCGCATCCCTTTCAAAATCATTTATTAAGTCCACAGTATCAATTACTTCCATTATTTGTAGAATTCGCATTATATTATTCATTTTACTCATTTTGATAGATAAACAAGCGGCGAACTTAACCTCACTTTTT
Source organism: Dromius quadrimaculatus (assembly GCA_963989225.1). Classification (NCBI taxonomy): domain Eukaryota; kingdom Metazoa; phylum Arthropoda; class Insecta; order Coleoptera; family Carabidae; genus Dromius; species Dromius quadrimaculatus. The sequence goes on from OZ022328.1 coordinate 1,412,533, forward strand.
TAATAATTTTAGGAGTTTAATAGCCTACCTCTAAATCTTCATAAGCTTGAAAGTATTCCATGTGCTCTCCATTTTCCATGTTATCCATTACTAATATATTTATTATTTGATGTATCACGCGATTAATTCATGCAATTAATTTTTCTGTTTAGAGTAGTTCAGAAAAATGCCGATTGAGGGCAGCACCTGTCAACAACCATTTGACCCAATATGGCCGATTTTTCTCAACATTTATTAAAAAAACACTTTAAATAATTACAAATCACACCTCAAATTCTGACACAAGTCCAATCAAAAAAATTAAAATTGTTGGTAATAATTATTGCTGCCATTTTTAATTATCCTCCATGATGTTTATCAAAAAAGTTTGACAGCTGTCATTATGAGTTCAATATTTTAGGTTCCAATTATGTTAAACATTAAGCAAAGGCCCAAGTAAGTGCTTAATAATTTTTGTGCCCAATTATATTTTAATCCATTTCAGATTTCGTTGTAATGAAGTACAAGATGATTCCGATACAAATGGGGTTGAGGAAATTGAGCTTATTAATAAAACTCGTACAACCGAAATACAATTACAAGAAGGTGACACTTTACAGGCGCTTTCAATTCGTTACCATTGTTCTGTAAGCTTCAAAACCCTTCACATATAATTAATACTAAAATATATAAAAGATTTCAGAATTGAAGCGGATTAATAATTTGCATAAAGAAAATGAGATATTTGCGCACCGTACTATAAAAATCCCCTACCGTCATTTCGCAGTGACACCCGTCCACAAAAGCGGCGACAATTCTCCAACAAATCCTCCAAAAAATACCATAGACGCCTTACTTCTAAACCAGAAATTATCTTCAGTTTCATGTATTTCCGACACACAAAACCGTACCGCAAATTCAATATTAGAAAATGACAATCAAACTGAAAATAATTTTAATCAAATTATTTTTAACACAAAAATAACCCAAAAACAAGAAATAAGTGACTCAGAAACTTCCGATGAAGAGGTTCAACTTTTGCCTATTAATGCTGAAACGGAAGATAGTAGGACGGAGTTTAATTGCAGCGGAGCTGACTGGGGTTTATCGTGGCCTTTTTTATTAGGGATTATTATTATAGTAGCTTTTTTAGGACCCTTAATTTATATACTTTATATAGCAGAACATCCTGAAAAATATCACCACCATAGCTAACTTCAAAATATTTTTGTAAGATAAAGTGCCTCGCTTGATAAACAGTATTTGTAAGGAAACGAAAATAATATTGTACATAATAAAGAAAATTTGTATTTTTAAGACGTGTTCAAATATTTTTTCTTTTTGCTTTACCGTCTGGTAGTTAAATTCAGCTTGATAAACGTTAAATTAACTTGAAGTTAAACGACCGCTTGATAATCAAATTTTACAGTTTGGAAGGTTAGTCCAGTTTGAAAAACGTTGAATTAAAGTCGAACCACCGCTTGGAAATCGAAATTTGTTTTTGCTTGTTTTACCATTCGGGAGTTCAGTTCAACTTGACAAACGTTGGATTACCTTGAAGCTAAATTTTGTTTTTACTAGCTTTAGTGTTCCGGAAATAAGTTTAGCTTAATAAACGTTGAATTAACTTGAAGTCGTACTACCGCTTGTAAATCAAATTTTGTTTGTTTTCTTGCTTAACCGTCTGAAAGCTGAACGTTGAATTAACTTAAAGTTAAACTACCGCTTGGGAATCAAACCGCCCGAGAGCCAAGTCCAGTTTGACGAATGTTGAATAAACTGAGAGTTGAGCCACCGCTTGAGAATTTTTGCTTTACAATCTAGGAGTCAAGTCCAGCTTGATAAACGTTGGATTATTAAAGTCGAACCACCGATTGGAAATTAAATTTTATTTTTTCTTGCTTTACCATTCGAAAGCCAAGTCCGGATTGACAAACGTTGATTTAACTTGAAGTCAAACCACCGCTTAGGAATCAAATATATATTATTTCTGATATACCGTCTGGTAGTTAAATCCAGCTTGACAAACGTCAACTTAACTTGAAGTTAAACGACCGCTTGATAATCAAATTTTACCGTCTGGGAGCTTAGTCTAGCTTGAAAAAGGTTGAATTAAAGTCTAACCACCGCATGAGAATCAAAATTTGTATTTTCTTGTTCTATCATTCGAGAGTTAAGTTTAACTTGACAATCGTTGGATTAACTTAAAGCTGAATTTTGTTTTTATTTGCTCAAGTGTTCAGCAAATAAGTTTAGCTTGACAAACATTGAATTAACTTGAGGCCGTATCACCGTTTGGATATCAAAAATTTATTTTTTTTGCCTAACCGTCTGGAGATTGTTAAATTAACTTGAGGTGAAACCACCGCTGGGGAATTAAATTGGGTTTTCTCTTGCTGTACCGTCTGGAAATTAAGTGGTGCTTGACAAACGTTAGACTAACTTGAAGTCGAACCACCGCTTGGAAATCAAATCTGGTTTCACTTGTTTTCAACGAACGTTGAATTAACTTTAGTTAAGCTTAATCGTGCTTGACAAACGTTGAATTAACTTGAAGTCAAATCAACGCTTGGCAATCAAATTTTGATATTCTTGGTTTACTGTCAGGGAACAGCTTGAAAACCGTTGAATTAACTTGAGGTTGAACCACCGCTGGTGAATTAAATTTTGTTTTATCTTGCTTTACTATATGAAAGTCAAGTTCAGCCTGACTAAAATTGAATTAACTGGAGGTCAAACCACCGCTTGGTCTAACTTGACTAACGTTGAAATAATTGGAAGTCGAACCACCGCTTGGGAATCAAAATTTGTTTGTTTTCTTGCCTAACCGCCTGGAAGTTGAACGTTGAATTAACTTGAAGTCAAACCACCGCTAGGGAATCAAATTTGATTTTTTCTTGATGTACCGTCTGGGAGTTAAGTCGTGCTTGACAAACGTTAGACTAACTAGAAGTCGAACCACCGTTTGGAAATCAAATTTTGTTTTACGGTCCGAGAACTAAATCCAGCTTGACAAATGTTGAATTAACTTGGAGTTGATTGAGAATTCTTGTTTTATTGTCCAGCTTGAAAAACGTTGAATTTACTTGACGTCAATCCACTGTTTGGGAATCAAATTGTTTTTTCTTGTTTTACCGCCTGGAAGCCAAGTCCAGTTTAACTAACTTTGAATTGACTGAAAGCCGAATCATTTCTAAGTCTACTTTGACTAACGTTCAATTAACTGGAAGTTAAATCACCGCTTGGGAGTTGAATTTATTTTTTTCACTTTACCGCCTGGAAATTGGGTCCAGTTTGACCAACATTCAATTAACTTGAAGTCGAACCACCGCTTGGCAATCAAATTTTGTTTTTCTTGGTTTACTGTCAGGAAACAGCTTGAAAAACGTTGAATTAACTTGAAATCGTACACTGCTTGAAAATCAAATTTGGTTTCTTCTTACTTTACAGTCTGAAAGCTAAGCGTTGGATTAACTTGAAGTCAAACCACAGCTGGGTAATCAAATTTGGTTTTTTCTTGCTGTACCGTCTGGGAACTAAGTCGTGCTTGACTAACTTGAAGTCGAACCATCGCTAGGAAATCAAATTTTGTTTAACGATCCGAGAACTAAGTTCAACTTGACAAATGTTGAATTAATTTGGAGTTGATTGGGAATTGTTGCTTTATTGTTCAGCTTGAAAAACGTTGAATTAATTTGAAGTCGAACCACTGTTTGAGATCCAAATTTTGCTTTTTCTTGATTTACCGCCTAGAAACCAAGTCCAGTTTAACTAACATTGAATTAACTGAAAGTCGAATCATTGCCAAGTCCACTTTGACTAACGTTGAATTAACTGAAAGTCAAACTACCGCTTGGGAGTTAAATTGAATTTTTTCGCTTTCGGGTCCAGTTTGACAAACATTCAATTAACTTGAAGTCGAACCACCGCTTGTTAATCAAATTTTGTTTTTCTTGGTCAACTGCCAGGGAACAGCTTGAAAAATGTTGAATTAACTTAGAGTCGTACACCGCTTGGAAATCTAATTTTGTTTTTTCTTACTTTACAGTCTGAAAGATAAGCGTTGGATTAACTTGGAGTCAAAACACAGTTGGGGAATCAGATTTGGTTTTTTCTTCCAGTACTGTCTTGGAGCTGAGTCGTGCTTGACAAACGTTGGACTAACTTGAAATCGAACCACCACTTGGGAATCAAATTCTGTTTTACGGTCCACGAACTAAGTCCAGCTTGACAAATGTTGAATTAGCTTGGAGTTGATAGGAAATTCTTGCTTTATCGTCCAGTTTGAAAAACGTTAAATTAACTTGACGTCAATCCACTGTTTGGGAACCAAATTTTGCTTTTTCCTGATTTACCGCCTGGAAGCCAAGTCCAGTTTAACTAACATTGAATTAACTGAAAGTTGAATTATTGCAAGTCCACTTTAACTAACGTTGAATTAACTGAAATTCGAACCACCGCTTGGAAGTTAAATTCAATTTTTTCGCTTTACCGCCTGGAAATTGGGTCCAGTTTGATAAACATTCAATTAACTTGAAGTCGAACCACCGCTTGCATATCAAATTTTGTTTTTCTTGGTTTACTGTTAGGGAACAGCTTGAAAAACGTTGAATTAACTTGAAGTTGAACAACCGCTGGTGAATCAAATTTTGTTTTTTCTTGCTTCACAGTCTGGACACAATCGTTGAATTAACTTCAAGTCGAACCACCACTTGGATTACAAATTTTGATTTATCTTGCTCTACTATCTGGGAGTTAAGTCCAGTTTGACTAAAATTGAATTAACTGGAAGTTAAGCCACCGCTTGGCTTAACTTGACAAACGTTGAATTAATTGTAAGTCGAACAACTGCTTGAAAATCAAATTTTGTTTTCCCTTGCTTCACCGTCTGGGAGTTAAGTCCAGCTTGACAAAAATTAAGTTAACTTGAGGGCTTAAGAATTAAATTTGGTTTTTTCTTGCTTTACTGTCCAGGAGATGAGTCTAGCGTGACAAACGTTGAATTAACTTGATGATTGATTTTCTTGCTTTTCCGTCCGGGAAATAAGTTTAGCTTGATAATTAAGTTAATTAAGAGTCGTACCACCGCTTGGCTTCAACGTCTAAGAGTCAAGTCCAGCTTGACAAATGTTGTATTAACTTAAAGCCGAACCACCGTTTGAGAATTCTTGCTCTACCGTCTGGGAGCTAAGTCCAGTTAAACCACTGCTTAGGAACCAAGTTTTATTCTATCTCGCCTTACGGTCTGGGAGTCAAGTCCAGTTTGACAAAATGTTGAATGAATTTAAAGTCGAATCATTGTTTGAGAATCAAATTTGTTTTTTCTTGTTTTACCAGCCGGGAGTTAATTCTAGCTTGATTAACGTTGATCCAACTTAAATTCGAACCACCGCTGGGACATCAAACTTTAGTTTTTCTTGCTTAACCGCCCGAGAATCAAGTCCAGATTGACAAACATTTACTTGACTCAAAGTCGAACCATCGGCACCGTTTGGAATCAAATTTTATCTCTTCTTGCTTTAACGTCTAGGAATCAAGTTTAGCTTGACAAACGTTGAATTAACTTGGAGCTTGAAAATAAAATTTTGTTTTTTCTTGCTTTACCACCCAGGAAATAAGTTTAGCTTGACAAACGATGAATTAATTTAGAGTCGTACCACCGCTTGGCTTCACCGTCTAAATTGACAAACGTTGTATCAACTTTAAGTCGAACCACCGCTTGGGAATTCTTGCTTCACCGTCTGGGAGCTAAGTCCTGCTTGTCAAACGTCAAATTAACTTGAAGTCAAACCACCGCTGGTGAATCAAATTTTGTTTTTTTTTTTTTGCTTCACAGTCTGGACACTATTGTCGAATCAACTTCAAGTCGAACCACCACTTGGACATCAAATTTTGATTTATTTTGTTTTACTATCTGGGAGTCAAGTCCAATGTGACTAAAGTTGAATTAATTGGAAGTCAAACCACCGCTTGGTTTAACTTGACTAACGTTGAATTAATTGAAAGTCGAACCACTATTTGAAAATCAAATTTTGTTTTCCCTTGCTTCACCGTCTGGGAGTTAAATCCAGCTTGACAAACATTGAGTTGACTTGAGGGATCAAGAATTAAATTTAGTTTTTTCTTGCTTTACTGTCTGGAAGATGAGTCTAGCTTGACAAACGTTGAGTTAATTTGAAGATTGATTTTCTTGTTTTACCGTCCGGGAAATAAGTTTGGCTTGATAAACGTTGAATTAATCAAGAGTCGTACCACCACTTGGCTTTGACGTTTAAAAGTCAAGTCCAGCTTGACAAACGTTGTATTAACTTGCCGAACCACCGTTTGAGAATTCTTGCTCTACCGTCTGGGAGCTAAGTTCAGTTAAACCACTGCTTAGGAACCAAGTTTTGTTCTATCTTGCCTTATGGTCTGGGAGCCAAGTCCAGCTTGATAAAATGTTGAATGGTCTTAAAGTCGAACCACCGCTTGAGAATCAAATTTGTTTTTTGTTGTTTTACCGGCCGGAAGTTAAGTCTAGCTTGATTAACGTTGAACTAACTTCAAGTCGAGGAGTCCAATTTAAATTTTTTCTTGCTTAACCGCCCGAGAGCCAGGTCCAGATTGACAAACGTTGACTCAACTTGAAGTCGAACCATCGGCACCGCTTGGAATCAAATTTTGTTTTTTTTTTTGCTTTAACGTCTGGAAATCAAGTTCTGCTTGACAAACGTTGAATTAACTTGGACACAATCGTTGAATTATCTTCAAGTCGAACCACCACTTGGATATCAAATTTTGATTCATCTTGCTTTACTATTTAGGAGTTAAGTCCAGTGTGACTAAAGTTAAATTAACAGGAAGTTAAACCACCGCTTGGTTTAATTTGACTAACGTTGAATTAATTGAAAGTCGAATCACTGCTTCGGAATCAAATTTTGTTTTTCCTTGCTCCACCGTCTGGGAGTAAAATCCAGCTTGACAAACATTGAGTTAACTTGAGGGCTTAAGAATTAAATTTAGTTTTTCTTGCTTTACTGTCCAGGAGATAATTTTAGCTTGACAAACGTTAGATTAACTTGAAGATTGGTTTTGTTGTTTTACCGTCCGGGAAATAAGTTTAGCTTGATAAACGTTGAATTAATTTTGAGTCGTACCACCGCTTAGCTTCACCGTCTAAATTGACAAACGTTGTATCAACTTAGAATCGAACCACCGCTTGGGAATTCTTGCTTTACCGCCTGCAAGTTAAGTCCTGCTTGACAAACGTTGAATTAACTTGAAGTCAAACCACCGCTGGGAAATAAGTTCTGGTTGACAAACGTTGAATTAACTTAAAGTCGAACTATTGCTCGGAAATCAAATTTTGCTTTTTCTTGCTTCACAGTCTGGACACAATCGTTCAATTAACTTCAAGTCGAACCACCACTTGGATATCAAATTATGATTTATCTTGCTTTACTATCCGGGAGTTAAGTCCAGTTTGACTAAAGTTGAATTACCTGGAAGTCAAACCACCGCTTGGTTTAACTTGACTTACGTTGAATTGATTGAAAGTCGAACCACTACTTGAAAATCAAATTTTGTTTTCCCTTGTATCACCGTCTGGGAGTTAAATCCAGCTTGACAAACATTGAGTCAACTTGAGGGCTTAAGAATTGAGTTTTGGTTTTCATGCTTTACCGTCCAGGAAATAAGTCTAGCTTCATAAACGTTGAATTAATTAAGAGTCGTACCACCGCTTGGCTTTAACGTCTAAGAGTCAAGTCCAGCTTGACAAACGTTGTATCAACTTGAAGTCGAACCACCGCTGGGGAATTTTTGCTTTACCGTCTGAGAGCTAAGTTCAGTCAAACCAATGCTTGGTAATCAAATTTTGTTATATCTTGCTTTACGGTCTGGGAGCCAAATCCAGCTTGACAAAATGTTGAATGAACCTAAAGTCGAACCACATCTTGTTTTACCGGCCGGGAGTTAATTTTAGCTTGACTAACGTTGATCTAACTTAAATTCGAACCACCGCTGGGACATTAAATATTATTTTTTCTTGCTTAACCGCCCGAGAGTCAAGTCCAGATTGACAAACATTTACTTGACTCCAAGTCGAACCATCGGCACCGTATGGAATCAAATTTTATCTTTTCTTGTTTTAACGTCTGGGAATCAAGTCCAGCTTGACAAACGTTGAATTAACTTGGAGATTGAAAATCAAATTGTGTTTCTTCTCGTTTAACCGTTCGAGAAATAAGTCGAGCTTGAACGTTGAATTAATTTAGAGTCGTACCACTGCTTGGCTTTACCGTCTAAATTGACAAACGTTGTATCAACTTAAAGTCGAACCACCGCTTGGGAATTCTTGTTTCATCGCCTGCTAAACATTGAATTAACTTGAAGTCAAACTACTGCTGGGAAATTCTTGGTTTACTGCCTGGGAACTAAATTCTGGTTGATAAACGTTGAATTTACCTAAAGTCGAACCATTGCTCGGGAATCAAATTTTGTTTTTTTTTTTGTTTCACAGTCTGGACACAATCGTTGAATTAACTTCAAGTCGAATCACCACTTGGATATCAAATTTTGATTTATCTTGTTTTACTATCTGGAAGTCAAGTCCAGTGTGACTAAAGTTGAATTAAGTGGAAGTTAAACCACCGCTTGGTCTAACTTGACTAACGTTGACTTAACTTGGAGCTTGAAAATAAAATTTTGTTTTGTCTTGCTTTACCGTCCGGGAACTGCCTAGCTTGAACGTTGAATTAATTTAGAGTTGTACGCTTAGCTTAACCGTCTAAATTGACAAACGTTGAATTAACTTAGTTGGGAATCAATTTTGGTAACAAAAAAATGAAATTATGTAAATGGTGTAATGTTGGTTGTGAAATGAATGGTACCGCTGTTTATTGATTTATAATTCACCTTTATATCTAAGTACATACAGTAAACTATAATTATTACATCATAATAAATGATAGAAATCATACCTATATCTAGAAAAATATTTGGTTGGAGATTTTAAATTTGCTTAATCATGGAACAATAAAAAAAAGGTGTTAAAGTTTGTACTGATTTACATGTTCCCTGATTTCAACATGTATTTATGTCAATTATTTTTCTGATACATACTTACAATTATTTATTTGAAAATTATGTCATATTTGCGTATAAAAATTAAACTAAAATGCTAAACAGAGCGCATTCTCTGAATACAATCAAATGGACCCTTACATTTGTCCACTGTGAATTGTTACAAATTAAATGAATACCTCAAAATATGTTTTGTAAGTTATTGGGATGGTATATAAAGGTATGTATATAGATACGATATATAAATTGATGTGGAATGTGCTAAAAATAGCAAAACTGAATCTGTATACATTATTTCACGATTGTTCAGAACATAAAAATATACTTGTGTGAATAAAACTAAATTTCTAATTATAATAATAATCCGTATTGGAGTTTGTAGGCCTTCTAGTAACTATTACGATCGTTATTATCATGGACACTGTAACAATGAACAACAAATTAATTTCTATTTGGTGGGAGTGTTTTTCAAAGCAAATTATTGTTACCAACCCAAGCATAAATGTTGCATGAGAAGCGATGATCCCACAGCAGAATCAGGCAACCTTGTGGGAGGATTAGTGATTCCTTGTTACTCAAATAAAGAACAACAAAATCACTAGTCTTCCACACAATGCGTACCGATAGTTAGTGCACTCCACACAACATACGTTAGTCTTCTTTGCAACAGAATTAGATAAGGCCAAGTCCATTATTAATTGCGATTATAAAAGCGTTTAAAAAACAAAAAAATTACCTCTGTTGTAGCAGATATTGCGCCATTTGGATCTGGTTCGGAAGACCGGTTATTGTTATTATTCTGTCGTTTGAACCTGGAAGTGGCTCGTCGATGGTTATTCCGGCGCCGGAATCGGCGCGGATTTTTCTGATTCTGCCGCCGCCTTTTCCGATTATAGCACCGGCCAACTGTAAATAAATTAATGAATTAGTAGCAGAAAAAGGTGCACAAAGTGCGACGAAACATTACATCTTTAGGAATTGTGACTTGTGTGGAAGTTTTTCCTCCTGGAGGCCCATTCATGCCGCTATTCCCCATATTTCCGCCACCTAAACTGCCCTGGGGGCCCATGCCCCCCATAGGAGGCCCTTGATTCATACTGCTGCTCATGTTTCCCGGAGGCATTATGTTAGGAGGGGGTTGATTCATCATGTTACCACCGCCGTTCATGGGTCCCCCCCATCCGTCATTACGATCGAACGGGCCCCCCATATTTCCACGCTGCGGCGGGCCCCCGTAACCACCTCTCGGAGGTGGCGGGCCACCCATATTTCCGCTATAAAAAAATGTTTGTTAAACAATGCAAAGTTCAGCATGGAAATAGCGTACCCCATTGGTCCACCGCGCGGTGGCGGTCCTCCACGGTTATTAAATCGCCCTCCGCCACTATCTCTATCCCGACCGCCTCCACCGCCTCCTCCTCGAGGTCCTCCTCCACCTCCTCCACGTCTATCATTCCCATTTCCTCCATAACCGCCGTATTCTTCGGCGTAGAAGTCGTCGTAATTATGAGGGTCATACGGGTTTACTGGTCCCTTAATAGGGTTCTGCAACAAAACACGTACAGTGTGTGTCGCGCAATTTTTATTATAAATTAACATACACTTACAGTCTTGATTAGTGTTACTATTTCACGAATAGAATCGATGCATTTGCTGGGCTTTCCCACGATCTGAATGATGCGGTCTGTGCTCTGAGGCGCACAATTTGAAAAGATCTTGATTCGAGCTCCTGTTTTCTGCAAGAAAAAATAATTATTATTTATTATGTACACACATCGAATAACCTAAAGATAACTGTGTGCAGTGAGGACGGTGGCCGCGGTCTGAAAGACTCAGTCGTCGGTTGCGGACGCGGCAGATATTGATTGTGGGGTTCCCGCAAGTGGCGCGCCGGTCCGTCTCCAAACGCGATAGCGGCGCGTGCGTTGCACCTTGTTCACCTGGTCAGGTGTGCTTATGTCGTACATGTGTCCCATTTGCCATGAGGGTGGACATGAACTATATTTTCTATTTGCATATTTAAATTAACATAAATTTTGTCCAATATATGCGCCATTTTTTTAAGAAACATTCCCGTAACGACACCGGCAAATAGTCTGAAGTTCCGTCTGCTTCCGTCGTTTAGGTAGGGGGTGTATCTTCTAAATGATGAATTTTAAACCAAATTTGATTGCCCACCGGTGGTTCGACCAACACTTCAACATTTGTGGAACCAAAATTGATGGCCAAACGGTGGTTTGACTTTATTATTCAAACGGATAATCAAGAAAAAACATTTTATTTCCAAGCAGTGGCTCGACTTTAAGTTGATACAACGTTTGTCAATTTAGACGTTAAAGCTAAGCGGTGGTACGACTCTAAATTAATTCAACGTTCAAGCTAGACTCATTTCTCGAATGGTAAAACAAGAAAAAACAAAATTTGATTTTCAAGCTTCAAGTTAATTCAACGTATGTCAAGCTAGACTTATCTCCTGGACAATAAAGCAAGAAAAAACTAAATTTAATTCTTAAGCCCTCAAGTTAACTCAATATTTGTCAAGCTGGACTTAGCTTCCAGACGGTGAAGCAAGGAAAAACAAAATTTGATTCCCAAGCAGTGGTTCGACTTTCAATTAATTCAACGTTAGCCAAGTTAAACCAAGCGGTAATTTGACTTCCAGTTAAATCAACTTAAGTCACACTGGACTTGACTCCCAGATAATAAAGCAAGATGAATTAAAATTTGATATCCAAGTGGTTATTCGACTTGAAATTAATTCAACGATTGTGTCCACATTGTGAAGCATGAAAAAATAAAAGTTCGACTTCAAGTTAATTCAACGTTTGTCAAGCTTAACTTGACCAGGCGGTAAAGCAAGAAAAACTAAATTTCATTCCCAACAGTGGTTAAACGTTAAGTGAATTCAACGTTTTTCAAGCTGTTCCCTTACAAAAAACCAAGAAAAACAAGAATTTGATTGCCAATTGGTGGTTCGACTTCAAGTTAATTGAATGTTTGTCAAGCTGGACCCAATTTCCAGGCGATAAAGCGAAAAAATTTAATTTGACTCCCAAGCGGTGGTTTAACTTTCAGTTAATTCAACGTTAGTTAAAGTGGACTTAGCAATGATTCGATTTTCAGTTAATTCAATGTTAGTTAAACTGGACTTAACTTCCAGGCGGTAAAGTAAGAAAAAACAAAATTTGATTCCTAAGCAATGGTTCGACTTCAAGTTAATTCAACGTTTTTCAAGCTGAACTTAACTCCTGGACAATAAAGCAAGAATTCCCAATCAACTCCAAGTTAATTCAACATTTGTAAAGTTGGACTTAGTTCTCGGACCGTAAGACAAAATTTGATTTCTAAGCGATGGTTCAATTTCAAGTTATTCTAACGTTTGTCAAGCACGATTTAGCTCCCACACGGTACAGCAAGAAATTATCAAATCTGATTCCCGAGCTGTGGTTTGACTTCAAGTTAATCGAACGCTTAGCTTTCAGACTGTAAAGTAAGAAAAAACAAAATTTGATTTCCAAACGATTTTAAATTAATTCAATGTTTTTCAAGTTGCTCCCTGACAGTGAACCAGAAAAAAAAACAAAATTTGATTGCCAAGCGGTGATTCGACTTCAAGTAAATTGAATATTTGTCAAACTGAACCCAATGTCCAGGCGGTAAGGCAAAAAAATTGAATTTAACTTCCAAGCGATGGTTTAACCCAATGTCCAGGCGGTAAGGCAAAAAAATTGAATTTAACTTCCAAGCGATGGTTTAACTTTCAGTTAACTCAACGTTAGTCAATGTGGAGTTGCAATGATTCGACGTTCAGTTAATCCAATGTCAGTTAAACTAGACTTGGCTTCCAGGCGATGAAGCAAGAAAAGACCAAATTTGATTTCCAATCGGTGTACGACTTTACGTTAATTCAACGTTTTTCAAGCTGTTCCCTGACAAGCGAAAAAATTAAATTCAACTCCCAAGCGGTAGTTTGACTTTCAGTTAAATCAATGATAGTCAAAGTGGACGTTCAGTTAATTCAATGTTAGTTGAACTGAATTCAGCATTCAGGCGATGAGGCAAGAAAAAACAAAATTTGATTCCCAAGCAGTGGTTCGACTTCAAGTTAGTCTAACGTTTGTCAAGCACGACTTAGCTCCCAAACGGTACAGCAAGAAAAAACCAAATTTGATTCTCCAGCGGTGGTTCGACTTCAAGTTAATTTAACGTTCAACTTCCAGGCGGTTGTGCAAGAAAATAAACAAAATTTAGCTTCAAGTTAATCCAACGTTTGTCAAGTTGAACTTGACTCCCTAATTTCGATTCTCAAGCGGTGGTTCGACTTCAATTCAACGTTTTCCAAGCTGGACTAAGCTCCCAGACAGTAAAGCAAGAAAAAACTAAATTTGATCATCAAGCGGTCGTTTGACTTCAAGTTAATTCAACATTTGTCAAGCTGGATTTAACTACCAGAATGTAAATCAAGAAAAAACAAAATTTGGAGGTGCATCAAAATAAAAATATGAAAATCCTATAAATATAAACATATTTAGGATTTTTATTATTATTCTATAACAGGGTACGTGAAGAGAAAAATTTGTAACACGCGCACGAAGCAATGTGAGATATGGTATACTTGAAGTCTAGTTGGAGAAGAAGTACAGAATGCTGAATAGGGTGTCCTATTTTGATTTTTGTAAAAAAAAACTTTGTAACACCTACGAAGGAATGTGAGATTTGACATACTTGAAGTTCATATGGAGAAGGAGTGCAGAAAGCTAGAATTATATCAGAAATTTCTGATTTTGATTATTTACCACGTGCACGAAGGAATGTCGAAGAAGTACGAATTATATACCTACAAGATATCCAATTTTAAATGTATGTGAAGAAAAAACTTTGTAACGCGCGCACAAAGGAATGTGGTTTTTGGAATACTTGAAGTTCAAAGGGAGAAAGAGAGCAGGAAGTGTTCCATTTTGATTTTACAGGATAAGAGAACTTAGTATCGTGCGCACGAAGGAATATGATATTTTGCATATTTGGAGTTTTAATGGAGAAAAAGTGCAGAAAGCTTAAATTATATACAGACTGTCTCATTTTGATTTTACATGAGATTAGGCATACTTGAATTCATATGGAGAAGTGCTGAGAGCTTCAATCCTAAGTGAAGAGAAAATTTTGTCACGTGCGCACGAAGGAATGTGAGCTTTGGTATACTCGAGTTCATATTGAGGAATACAGAAAACTGAAATTATATACAAGGTGCCCCATTTGTAACGCGCGCACGAAGGAATGTGAAATTTAACATACTTGAATCGAATTTACCGACGAAGACCATATAATTTTTTGCTGGAATATATCGAGAAATATGCACCGAATGAAAAAATGTTTTTAAAAAACAGTAAACAATTTTGCAAAATTATACGAATTTACCACCCTTCTGCTTTGTGTGAGTGTCCATAGAAAAGAAATGACTGTACTAGCGGTTTGATAAACATTGAGCATGGCACATCGAGGTTGGACAGAGCGGGCGAAGCCCGCCCGTTAATTGCTAGTTGAAAACAAAAACCACGGTTCTATTAAATTAACAGGATAACAGTTGGAAGCAAATTTGCTGCAAAAGTCTTTCTCAGGAAGTTTTTTTATAAAATTGAATTATTTGGCTGTTTCATAAATGTATATTTATTTCTTTTAAGTTTCCTGTAAGGCCCATTTATATTCCCCATATATTTAAATAAAACAAGCAGGAAAAATACGGTTATTTTACTCAGGGGTGTCTCTGCCGTCACCCCTGGTCACGCTATTACCGGCGTGCAAACCACAACGGCTTATACCATAAACCGCTACCACAACCGTTTGAATTATTCTTCAAACAATCGTTGTGGTCACCGGACAATAATAACCATATGACGCGACATAAATGCTGGGTGTGAGCCGCTATACATAATTTTAAAAATACGTATGCAAAGTTCATTGCACTTTCACATACAACAGCTGAGAAAACAGTCCAAATCTGTGCTGCCATCTATGAGCATTCTCTTGAATTTGAAGAAAACGATAGAATATTTAATGGAATTCAATTGTAAAATAATGAAGCAGTAAATTTTTAATTGAAAATCGATCTTGGTTATATATTCCTTTCCCGATGTACATTTGGGCGCTGATAAATCTGTTAGTGGATTAAGGGACCTTTCTACATCAGACTCTTTCAGGAATTAATGAAGTTTAAAGGGTTAAGAGGATTACGAAACGGTTGACGCGTCCAATTGTTCTTCATTTTCTAATTACTGATTTTGAATACGAACAGTTGTAATAATTTTACAACCTCTTACACATACAAAAAAAAAAAACATTATTTTGTATGTTAAGGGTTGGGATTGGTACAACAGGAAATATTTGCTAGTGTTTCTGTTATCTCCTGCAGAATCAGCTACAGGTGCACTTGACTCGTTGATGGTGACGTAAACAAACGTTCGATGAACTGCGGACGTGACGTGAGTCGGCCTCGAACCTGACTAAAACACCTCCGAGAGTTGTAAAACGAAATATAAGTTCGTGACATGAGTTTAGCAGGCCTTTATTATACAATAAATATATTTAAAGGCAACTTTTCACTCAATTTCAATAATTTCAGTGGAAATCGATACTTGTGTATCATTCTCCAACAAGACTTCTCTCCAAGCCATAGAAGAGCGCTTTATTTTCAATTAACGAGTTTAATTATATTTGCATGTCAAAATCAGCAACCCTTGCCTTCAAACAAATATCTAATCAAACTGCTTCAACACTTTTGTAAATTGCGTATCGCTGTTCGTTTATGGTTTCTTGCGGATTTGTATGCAGCTGAAGTTTGGATATTTCAAACAAACACGTCATTGAACTATGTCTTTGTGGTTGCTGTAAAACACCAACCTGAACTATTTCATATTAACTCCAGTTTCTACGAAATGATTGATAATTTAAACGTAACTAACTAATTAAATATTTCCGGATTAATATTACAAACCGTGAATATAAATTTTGTCAATATTTGTACCATCCTGCACTTCTTCTCCATATAAACTTTGAGTATACCAAATCTCACATGTCACTGGCAAGCAATTTGCTTAAAAAGGGAATCTAAACGACGGAACAGACGGAACCTTCAGACTATATGCCGGTGCCGTTACGGAAATGCATATATATATACGATCGAGCTTCGCAGGTTTGCAACGAATTAGGGTTCACTACATAAAAATTTATTGTTAGTATTGAAGGCAAACATATGAACCAAAAATATTTGATCTGTGTACACAATGAAGCATTTTTTTC
This sequence comes from Dromius quadrimaculatus, assembly GCA_963989225.1. NCBI lineage: Eukaryota > Metazoa > Arthropoda > Insecta > Coleoptera > Carabidae > Dromius > Dromius quadrimaculatus. The sequence goes on from OZ022328.1 coordinate 1,428,868, forward strand.
TAACGTTTCATTTTCTTGAAAAACAGTCAAAAAATTTTCAAAGTTATAATTAGGTAAAATGTGATATCAATGTGGATAGTTGTGGTGTGAAATTACCCTTCTTTCAATAAATGCCCCACTGATAAGGTCACACCCTCCAGCAGCAAGCGGCGCCTCGAAGGGGTAGCCTGTTGCCTGACGTAATAACATGACGTGGCATTAAATTTCCAATGATGACATCATATCGCCCTGCTTATCGATCCAATACTCGTATTTTTATACATTCGAAGCTGAACCACCGATATTTGACTATTTTTTCGGAAATCAAATTTTAGGGCTTGATAGTCATTTTTATTTCGTCGAAGTTGGAAGTTTTTGAATTTTAATAACGGCGCTAAGAGGTGCTCCAGAAATGACCAAACGCCCCAGGATACGTTTTTTATATTTGTTCTTGAATAAATTTGGCTTGTTGACTTTTAAATCACTTTCCTGATACTTTTTCAACGCTTTATAAATTATTGTAGCTCCTGAATTTCGTGGCGCCAAGTATTTTGGTTTGTAAACAGAAGCATAACGAAATAAAGCTGTTGATTCTACCACCCAGTCCCTCAGTCGACAAAATAAATTTACAAGTTAGGAGGGAGAAAGTATTGCTCATTCATATCCAGTTAATTTAAATTTTTTTCAGCACGTTATACATGCAAAATACTCAAATCTCTGGATCTACATGTACACGAACTGCATAATGTAACGAGCCCAAGAAAATTAGACGCATAATCGATTTTTTGGAGCATATTAAAAAATGTGAGTGCACGCATAACAAAAAATTATTGAGATTCGCAACTGTAACAAAATTAAATGATGATTTCTGCGAAATCTAGTTTGCAAATATCGCGTTCGGAGAAATTTATTGGATATCAAGTTACCCGCCGAGATTTATAAGGATTCCACCGTTTATACAAACTTAATTAGTTTAGTTCTAAGATACAGAAGCGTTCATAAAATAACTCAAATTACATTTCATTATTACAATTGCTGAATTTACTATTATCAAAGAGAAGTGATTTTCCCTCAAGAGTATTTGGGTCATGAATCAGTTAATTTCACAGACACTTAAGCTTGTGGACAATAAGTTGAGAGGAAACCGGATATCCTATTACCATAAGTTCTTCGCTCTTGTCAAAAGCGGAACAGGTTTTGAGTAAACTTGACTGGAATAAGTAATAAGAGGAATAGAATGTTTGATAAGTAACAAAATATTAATATAATAATCCATAAATGACTGGAACTTAATAGCTGTGAAACTAGGGTAGAGTAAACTGAGTAAACAATTCATTATTTACTTCTCTAATGTACATACATTTTCTAATTTATCGTTATTAATGACCGTATCCAAAAATCTATTCTCAATTTGATGCCATACTAAACTACGGAGCAAACGGAACCTTCAGACTATATGCCGGTGCCGTTACGGGAATGCATATATATAGACTATCGAGGTTCACAGGTTTGCAACGAATTCGGGTTTACTACATAAAATTCAATGGTCAGTCTTGAAGGCAAATATATGAACCAAAAAAAAATTATCCGTGAACAAAATGAGGCATTTTTTTTCACATCGATATAAATTTTCCAATATCCGTCCCATTTGTAAACAATTCTGCAAAGTTATAAGTGAGGAAATCGGATGTTTATCAAAAAATATTTATCTAAGATAGCGCTGTCATACTCCGCCCAAGGTCGATATGGTGATCGTCAAGGCAACCACCGCTCTAATGGTAATATGCTTGCATTGGACTAGACATTAAAGACAATTACGAATGTGGGATAATTTCAATATTAACAAAGCTATTCAAATAAAAAGGGGTGGTTCTTTGGTCCATCCCAGGAAATTGGATAGTAAATTCGATATTCTAATGTGTGTACATCATCAATCAAATCTTGCTCCTCATAATGAATTCAATTTGAAATTTGGCTGCACCTTCCTGAGTGATGCAACCCATTACCCAACCTTTGTAATAAATAATAATTTGTGGTACTCACCTCGCGCAACTCTTTGATCTTGTATCCGCCCTTACCGATGACACAACCAGCTTGACTTTGGTGAATCATCATACGGAGGTCCAATTCATCATTGTTCCCACCGCGAGCTCCATTCTTCAACAAAAATTATACTATATTGGATAATCAGCTGCATTTTGATTTGTTTTGGTTTAATAAATAGAATTATCTACTTGTTGAACATTGCTCAGATTAATTCATTCATTCATGAGCATCTGTTTATTATTCAGTTGTTTTGCAAACAAGTCGAGTGGGCGTCAGCTTGACTAGAATAATATCCTTTATTTGAAAGCACAATTATTGAATTAGACTCAATAATGCAAGGCATCTTATTTCGTGGATTTATAGAATGCCACACTGAGCACCCAGTTGTGGTTGAATGGAGTGAGGTTTCTCCAAAAGTAATTAAAAATTTATTACAAACAAAAAACGAAGAAAAATTGTTTTCCAAGTTTGTCCTTTGTACTTGAAACTACCCCTGTTTCTGCAATTGTAATGCTGTCGTGTCACGACATTACAGTGGTACAGTTTACAGTAAAATTAATATAAATTCATAATTTCACACAAAAGTACTGACGATTGATGTTGAAAATATTGCGAATATTTGGCTATTCTGCAGCTTCTAATGTGGTGAATTTTTTCCAGGGCAATCAATTATCTACTAAAATGTTTAAAAAAAAATTACGCCGCCCATGGGGACTATATTAGTTCGTGGAAATCGTGTCCCGTGACTCACCCCAATGGCGCCGTCACACACGCAAAGGATAATAACTGATCTATTAAATATTAGATAATGCAAAACAACATTATTGTTTCAGCAAAAATATTAATGAAATTACAGTAGCTAAAATATAGTTTACTCATCACTGATATTTAATTGTTATTTTTGAAGTAATTTTAAAGACAAATAAGAGAGATTACTGCTTTGATGTTCAAGTAGGGACAAACGCCGGAAAACACAATTCAAACAGTTTTAATTTCGAACAAGTGCGAAAGGGACGAAAAGGCAAAGGGGAAATTAATTAATTATCTGCGATTTCAGATGTCAAACAGAATGGAAATAACGTTTATTTGCAAGCAAATTGCTAAATTGCCCGGCACTATAAGATTTTGCAGTATTCTTCCACAATTTGAGTTCTTATGATTCACATTTGTTTGCTGAAGATTAGCATTTAATAATAAACATGAAACTCTTCCGAAACTTGTCACTTATTTGAGGTATAATTGATGAAAGAGTACGAGATCATTGCCATCTGACAGGCGAATTGCAAGGTACGGCCCATTATGAATTGCAAAAATTTTTGCGGTACTTTTCCACAATCTGAGACGTTATGATGCTCATTATTTAGTTGAAGATTTTGCAGTATTTTTCCACAATTTAAGTGATTCCGATTTACATTTGCTTGTTGAAGATTCAGCATTTAATAATAACAAGAAATTTTTTTAAGACTTGTCACATATTCGAGGAAGAATTTACCCTTTGTTGATAGAAGAGTACGAGATCATTGATATCTGACAGGCGAGTTGCAAAGTTCCTAGCTACTTTTCCACAATTTGGGAGGTTATGATGCTCATTATTTGGTTAAAGATTTAGCAGCACTCTTCCACAATTTGAGTGATTGCGATTCACATTTGCTTGTTGAAGATTCAGCTTTTAATGATCAGAAGAGATTTTTCCAAGACTTGCCACATATTTGAGGGGCAATTTACCCTTTGTTGATGGAAGAGTACGAGATCATTGCCATATGACAGGCGAATTGCAAAATTTCTAGCAGTACTTTTCCACAATCTGAGAGGTTATGATGCTCATTAGTTGGTTGAAGATTTAGCAGTTTTCTTCCACGATCTGAATGATTACGATTAACATTTGCTTGTTGAAGATTAAGCATTTAATAATGACAAAAAGTTCTTCCAAAACTTGTCACTTGTCAATAGAAGAGTCCGAGATCATTGTTATTTGACAGGCGAATTGCGAAATGCGGCCCATCATGAATAACAAAATTTCTAGCAGTACTTTTCCACAATTTGGGAGGTTATAATGCTCGTTTGTTAGTTGAAAATTTTGCAGTATTCTTCCACAATTGAGATGATTACGATTGACATTTGCTTGGTGAAGATTCAGCATTTAAGGCTGTTGTCGTAGTACATCATTGTCAAAAAGTGAAGTCTAGCATATCTACAAAAAGCGCCTTGCAAACTAATATATAGATGCTTGTAATTCTTGTCAGAACTTGTTCATAACTCAGATAGATCAGTATATAGATTTTTATGATAATACTGATGAGTAAAGACTAAGAAATTTAGAAAAATGTCCGAAATATTGCGTTATAAAGGTAAATTTATTGAACAAAAAGTTTTAGATTATGATGAGGACGGAGAGCAAGGACTTGTCCAAATTTTAACAGAGTTAAAAAATGACAAGCCACAAAAATAAACGTAAACGCTAATTGTTTTTTTTTAAGCTACAGAATTGATGTGATTGAGTGCACTTTTATATGTAAGTTCATACCATATTATTTTTATCTGTTTTTATTATTACTAATATATTTTAGGTGCTTTGTTTATCTAATATTCAATATTAAGATTATATTGATATAATTTTTTGTGTCACCAAATATATTATATATTTTATCCATCATAAATAATATTGTTCTACTGAAACTATTATTAACTATTTATTTCCATCTCTTTTCCTTTGAATTTGTAGTTCGAATAGTACAATGCGATGTATAGAGTGACGTACAGTGTTGCCAAGCATTTCTGTTCAACGAGTTTTATATATAAAATGTTCAACTTTGCGTTCTCATATCTAAACAATGAGACGGTCAATATTTTTCTCTATATTTCCAAATTCGCAGAACATGTTGACCAATTCATAGTTAGTTTTTTCAAAGAATCTACTGTTAGTTTTATCATTAAAAATTAAAACTGATATAATTACTGCCTAAAATGTATACTCTCCATGTTAAAATTTTCAATTCTAATTGCGTTTATCTCAAGTTTGAGATGGTCAATCGACTTCAAATTTCAAGGATAATTGTATAATAATATTGTTAATAAGTATACAAAAATTTGGAATATTCTGATACTATGGCTAGAGCACGACAACTACCTTAACAATGACAAAAAGTTTTTTCCAGACTTGTCACATATTTGAGGCGGAATTTACTCTTTGTTGATAGAAGAGAACGAAATCATTGCCATCTGACAGGCGAATTGCAAAGTGCGGCCCATAATGAATTACAAAATTTCTTGCGGTATTCTTCCACAATCTGAGAGTTTATGATGCTCATTAGTTGGTTGAAGATGTTGCAGTATTCTTCCACAATTTGAGTGATTACGGTTCACATTTGCTTGTTGAAGATTCAGCTTTTAATAATAACAAGAAGTTTTTCCAAGACTTGTCACATGTTTGAGGAAGAATTTACCCTTTGTTGATAGAAGAGTACGAGATCATTGCCATCAGACTATGTGTTACGGAAATGCATATATATATATATATATATATATATATATATATATATATATATATATACTATCGAGTTTCACAGGTTTGCAACGAATTTGAGTTCACTACATAAAAATTGATTGTAAGTTATGAGGGCAAACATATGAACTAAAAATATTCAATCCGTGTACAGAATGAGCCATTTTTTTTTCACATCGTTATGAATTTTGCAGTATTCTTCCATGATCTGAATGATTACGATTAACATTTGCTTGTTAAGGTTCAAGCATTTAATAATGACAAAAAGCTCTTCCAGAACATGTCACTTATTTGAGGAGGAATTTAACCTTTGTTGATAGAAGAGTACAAGACCATTGCCATCTGACAGGAAAATTGCAAAATTTCTAGCAGTACTTTTCCACAATTTGGGAGGTTATGATGCTCATTAGTTGGTTGAAGATTTTGCAGTATTCTTGCACAATTTGAATGATTATGATTCATATTTGCTTACTGAAGATTTAGCATTTATTAATAACAAAAATTTCTTCCAAAACATGTCACCCATTTGAGGAGGAATTTAACCTTTGTTGATAGAAGAGTACGAGATCATAGCCATCTGACAAGAGAATTGCAAGATGCGGCCTATTATGAATTACAAAATTTCTAGCAGTACTTTTCCACAATTTGGGAGGTTATGATGCTCATTAGTTGGTTGAAGATTTTGCAATATTCTTCCACAATTTGAGTTCTTATGATTCACATTAGCTTTTATTAATGATAGAATTGATATCACTTCACCGAAAAGCCTTTCGATTAGGAAATTATGTTCCAACATACTTCAACGTAAAATAAAAACAGCCCAGCAGAAATAAAAAAGTATTTCAAGCAACCTTACTTTGTTCAAATGATTAAAATTTATCCAGAAATCAAATTTATAAGTTCCAGAAATGGAATGAAATAAAACCACATAATAAAAGTATGGAATTATTTCTGCCATAAATTACTCAGAAGTTCCTGGAACTACCGCAATAACTTTGTTTCTGCGAACGAAATTAAGCTCAAGTTTTTTATAGCACAATCCTTTTATTAATTTACGAAAAATTGAGTTAGGAACTGTAGTTGAGTAGATATTAATCACGGTTTTTATACAATGAGTTTGTTTGTTTGTTTGTTTCAGCTGATGTTATTGGTCGATTAGGCTTGAGTTGCGACCGCCCAGAGAGGGAACGGATAAAAATTACTGTAAGTAAATTTATAAAAAATCTTACCTCTTCAAGATTAGGCACGACGTCATTGACCACGTTGCAGATGGTGTCCAGATCGGAAGATAGAGTCAACATACTGTAAACATATCGAAGTTATTATGTGTGCTGACAAGAGGCTTGGCAAAGGTAAAAGGTAGAGGGTCAAGGGAGGGATCGCGCAGCCTCCGTCGATTATCAATTCAACTTGACTTGAATCACGGTGATGAGAGAAAAATGGTGGAAGCGCAACGCTGTTTGTGGGACAAGACAAGGACATGTTCGAAAGACAATCGCCACACGGCCACGGTTCAAAATTTTTCCCAAGATTTTAAATAAAATAATAAAAAAATATATTAAATAATTTTAGAGGTTTTTGCGTCTTTGTAGCATTTATTTTCAATCCAATTCAATAAATTAGAAACTTTTGAAACCTGGCGTATGGGGATAAAAATTCGGTCAATAGGTCTAGAGGGCTCTGTAGTTGGGCTTCCCTGCTACCTCCAAGCAAGCAGTTTGGGGAGTAAACGCCTTGGGTAACTGCTAACAAAGCAACGTCCTGCAAGGGTTAGAGTTACGCGGGGCCTATCCTGATCCTGGAATGGGTTGAGTGGCTAACACCTTATGACAGACTGTCCATCCTATACTTTGGATTGATGTGTGGTATCCATTGGTTGCACCCAGATGTACGTGATAAGAACTTTCACCCAACAGAATTTGTGCATGAGAATTTTATTATTGATTGATACGATGCCACCGTATCGATTCTAATATGATGAAGTGCCACTTGATCGACTAACGTTTCGTCTTATCAAGATTCTACGTATGAATTGATGTTGATCAAATTTTCACGTGGTCGGACGATATGCCATCATATCGATTAAAATATGACGAAGTGCCACATGGTCGACTATTATTTCGTCATGCCGAAATGTTACGTACTAAGTGTTGTTGATCAAATTTTTACGTAGTCGGACAATAAGCCACCGTATCGAATCAAATAAGTCGAAGTGCCACTTGGTTGATTGGCATATCGTCATGAAATGCCACATGTCAAAATGTTTTGAGTTGATCGACAGCAGTTCAATGGACGTGCTGTCGATCTGCTGTAAGTTAGACGAGAACAGTTCTCTTCTGATTCGCGGTTGATAAACATTTGGTCATGTCGACATAATGACGAAATGCCAAATGTCAAAAAGTTACCTATGAAGTCATCGACAGCAATTAAGCAGACGTTTCAATCAAATTTTTGCATGGTCAAACAATATACCCCCATATCGATAAAAATATGACGAAGTGCTACTTGGTCGACTAACATTTCGTCATGCCAAGATTTTACGTATAAATTGCTTTTGATCATATTCTTCCGTGGTCGGACAAAATGCTATTATATCGTTTCAAATATGTAGAAATGCCACTTAATTGATAAGCATTTTGTCTTGTCGACATGACACCGTGCCACATGTCAAAATGTTACGAATGGAGTACCATCCAGTTGATCGACATCAGTTAGGCCGACGTATCAATCAAATTCTTATGAGGTCAAACAATATTCCACCATATCTATTTGAATATGACGAAATGCCACTTGGTCGACTCACAGGAAGTTATATCAGAATGTGACGTATTAAATATAATCAAGTTGATCGACAGCAATTAATTAGACCTATTGTTGTTCAAATTTTTACATAGTCAAACAATATGCCACCATATCAGATCGAATAAATCGAAATGCCACTTGGTTGATTGCGTTTTTCGTCATGTCGACGTAATAATGAAGTGTCACATGTCAAAATGTTATGAGTCGATCGACAGCATTCGAATAGACCACGTAAATCTGCTGTAAGTTAGACGAGAACAGTTCTTGCCCAATTCGCAGCAGACAAACATTTCGTCATGTCGACGTGATAAAAAAATGCCACATGTCGAAACGCTACGTATGAAGTGCCATCTGGTCGATCCTGAATTTTACATGGTCGAACAATATGCCATCGTATCTATTCAAATATGACGAAATGCCACTTGGTCGACTAAAATTTCATCATGTCAAAATATTTCGTATAAAGTGCCATTCTGTTGATCGACAGCAATTCAGTGAACGTGCACTCGATCTAATTTTTAAATGGCCGAACAATATGTCTCCATATCGATTCAAATATGTCGGAGTGCCACTTGATTGATTAGTATTTCGTCATGTCGACGTGATAACAAAGTACCACATGTCAAAATGTTATGAATTGATCGACAGCAATTAGGTGGACGTGCTGTCAATTTTCTGTGACTTTCACACTGTTCTTGTCTAACTTGCAGCAGACAAATGTTTCGTCAGGTCTACGTAATAGCATAGTGCCACATGTCAAAATGTTACGTATTAAGTGTCATTCAATTAATCAACAGCAATTAAGCGGACGTGCCAATAAATCACCATATCTAATTAAATATGACGAAGTGCCACTTGGACGCCTAACGTTTCATCATGTCAAAATGTCACGTATAAAGTGCCATCAAGATCGACGGCAATTAGTGATCAGAATTATTATGCGGTCAAACAATGTCACCATATCAATTGTAGAAATGCCAGTCGATTAAATAGCTTTTTTTCAAATCGACATAAGAGATCGAAGTGCCATATGTCAAAATGTTACGTATAAAGTGCCAACCGGTCGATCAACAGCAATTAAAAGGACGTTTCGTTCTCAAATTTCACACGGTGGAACAATTTGCGAATATATCTATTCAAATATGATGAAATGCCACTTGGTCGACTATCATTTCGTAATGTCGAAATGTTACGTATAAAGTGCCATCCAGATGATCGACAGCAATTTAGTGAACGTACTGTTATTCAAAATTTAACATGGTCAAACAATATGCCCTCATATCAATTGGAATATGTCAAAGTGCCACTTGGTTGATTGGTATTTCGTCATGTCGACGTAATAATAAAATGTCACATGTCAAAATTTTATGAGTTGATCGACAGCAATTGAGTGAATGTGCTGTCGATTTTCTGTGAATTACACGAAAACAGTTCTCGTCTAACTTGCAGCAGACAAATGTTCCGTCAGATCGACGTAATAACAAAGTGCCACATGTCAAAATGTTACGTATTAAATGTCATTCAATTAATCAACAGAAATTAAGCGGACGTGCCGATCAAATTTTAACATGGTTGAACAATGTCACCATATCTAATTAAATACCACGAAGTGCCACTTGGTCGACTAACATTTCGTCATGACAAAATGTTACGTATAAAATGCCATCCACTTGATCGACAGCAATTTAGTGAACGTACTGTTATTCAAAGTTTTACATGGTCAAATAATATGCTCTCATCGATTCGAGTATGTCGAAGAGCCACTTGGTTGATTAGTATTTTGGCATGTCGACGTAATAATGAATTGCCACATGTCAAAATGTTATGAATTGATCGACAGCAATTAATTGGATGTGCTGTTGATCTGCTGTGAGTTGGACGAGAGCAGTTCTTGTCTAACTCGCAGCAGACAAATATTTCGTCATGTCGACGTAATAAAGAAGTGCCACATGTTAAAACGTTACATATGAAGTGCCATCCGGTTGAGTGACAGCAATTAAGCGGACTTGTCGATCCTTAATTTCACATGGTCGAACAATATGCCATCGTATCTATTCAAATATGACGAAATGCCACTTGGTCGACCAAAATTTCGTCATGTCAAAATGTTTCGTATAAAATGCTATTCAGTTGATCGACAGCAATGCAGTTAACGTGCAATTGATCTAATTTTTAAATAGCCAAACAATATGTCTTCATATCGATTCAAATATGTCGGAGTGCCACTTGGTTGATTAGTATTTCGTCATGTCGACGTGATAAAAACGTGACACAAGTCCAAATATAATGAATTGATCGACAGTAATTGAGTGAATGTGCTGTCAATCTGCTGTGAGTTGAACGAGAACAGTTCTTGTCTAACTTGCAGCAGACAAACATTTTGTCATGTCGATGTGAAATCGAAGTGCCACATGTCAAAATGTCACGTATGAAGTGTCATTCAATTGATTAACAGCAATCAAGCATACGTGACGATCAAATTTTTAAATGGTCGAATAATATGCCATCATATCTACTGAAATATGACGAAATGCCACTTGGTCAACTGACATTTCGTTATGTCAAAATGTTATGTATAAGGTGCCATTCAGTTGATCGACAGCCATTTAGTAAACGTGTAGTTGATCTAATTTTTATATGGTCGAACTATATGCCACCATATCGATTCGAGTATGTCGAAGTGCCACTGTGTTGGTTGGTATTTCGTCATGTCGGCATAATAACGAAGTGCCACATGTAAAAATGTTATAAGTTGATCAATAGCAATTAAGTAGACGTACTATCCATCTGCTAAAGGTTAGATGAGAGCAGTTCTTGTCAAACAAGCAGCAGACAAACATTTCGTCATGTCGATGCTTTAATGAAATACCATATGTCAAAGTCTTACGTATAAAGTGGCATTCAGTTGATCGACAGCAACTAAATGGACGTGTTTGTTACAACTTTTACGTAAACAATAGAACCGTATCGATTAAAATGTCGAAATGCCACTTAGTCGACTAGAATTCCGTCATTTAAAATGTGACAAACAAATTTTAATGTCTGAAAGCAATTGAGTGGACATGTAAATTAAATTATTACGTACTCCAACAATATGCCACCATATGACAAAATGATACTTGTTCGACTAAAATACTAGAATTTCTTTATTTCAAAATGTGATGAATAATTTTAATAACTGACAGCAATTAAGTGAACGTATGAATCAAATTCTAAAGTGCTCGAACAATATGCCACCATACCGACTTAAATATGACGAAATGCTACTTGGTCGACTACCATTTCATCATATCAAAATCCAGTTGATCGACAGCAATTAAGTAAACGTTCTGTTGGTTAAATTTTTATGTAGTCGAACAATATGCCACCGTATCGATTTAATTATGACGAAATGCCATTTGGTCGACTAACATTTCGTCAAGTTCATATTCAGTTGATCGACAGCAATTAGGTGGACGTGCTGTCGATCCAATTTTTACTTAGTCGAACAGTGTGGCACCATGGTGGCACAAGTCGACCAAACCAGCAATATCTTGTTAGTTATTTGCTACCTCAAAGTTGTGGCATTACGTAAGGAGTACTGACTTCTGTTTACGAATGTTACAATATTAATTATCGTGTCATGAGCAAATCTTCGCAAACTATCGAAGTTTGAAATTACAAATTAGAGTCGATAACAAGATGAAGCAAACACGACTTGGTTATTAGCATTAGAGTACACTTCACGAGGGCCAAGCACACGCCCAAATTAGGTGAGAAGCTCTAATAGCAACTACATCAAGTTTATTAGTTTTTCTTGTTTTAATGATGATTTTGCTAAGAAATAAAATAAAATTTGAACGGCCATTTATCATTTGATTGATTTATCGAGTTTACCGATATTTTAATTGAATTAAAGCTTGTATGAGGAGTGATAAACGTTCAAATTTTATTTCGATTAGATTATAGGGTGCAACCAGTGGACAGTTTTCGCGGCCAACTGTATATATGTAGGGAAATAAGTAAAAATGACTGTGTGTTTGATGAGAATGTTTTCTGGTATCGTTTGTGGTATTAAGTGTTTGGTATTGGTGTGTATAATTAAAATGAGACAGAGAGAGACAGAAAGTGATGTTTTCTTTACCGTTCGGGGCCCGGACAGTCAGGGACAGTAATGGAGGCTTTGTACTGTGGTGTACACGCAAATTCCAGAGGGCCGGCAAAGTGGCGGGCAGTTTGACGTGGCATACAGGTGGGCAGATGGGCCAGTGCGGGCCGTAGATGGGGCCAGGGCCGGGGCCGGGGGACAAAACAAATCGTTATGTTAATTAAATTGTACAACTTCTCCTAAACGGCGAGTTATTGCATCATTCATAAATCAAAACACTTTCTGAAGGGGAGAAATCAGTCTTCATCCACCAATCAAATTTAAATCAGGACAGTATTTATTAATTTTAGTTTGTAGATAGAAAACTGAATTTTCTTCCAATCTATTTCAGAATTGATGATCGAATTCCAAAGTTATTTTAAGTGCCTGAAATATGAATAGATGAAACAGGAACCCCTGTAGATAATTTTTATACAATCACACTTCATACACAAGGCATAATTTAGTAGAACACAGTGCAATCTACAACCGCAGTGATTTACACAAACGTTAACTGCAATCTAAAGGGAAGATAGTAAAGAAATTCATTTATCAGACAGCCTGCATTTCATAAAAAAAAATCGAAAAGGTATTTACAGAATATGTACATTTTTATTGATGTAATGTTTGATTTAAAAACCCTATTAAATTCATGGTTCAGTTCCAGTAGCAAGGACTAATGGTACAAAAGTTCGTAGCGCCTCTAGCGGTGCTTTCTATAATGAATTCGTATACACCGAGTTGTCATCGAAGCAAGCATATATTTAATAGGGTTAACTAAAATATTAGATATTATTTGCAATAGGTATGACATTTCTTCGATTGTTATGTTGTTACAGGAGCTGTGTAAAAAAAGCCATGTGAAAATTGTTATTAAATTAAAATTTAATTAGACTCAGCGCCTCCCAAAACGAATTTTGGGAAGTAATTGTTTAATTTATGTTTTATTATTCATTATATGTAACAAAATTTATTGAAATACTGACCTGACTTCTTAGTTTCGTGATGTTTTGACCTCCTTTTCCAATGATTGATCCCGCAACCTGAAACAAAAATATTTATTGTACCAAGTACTTGCACACATTACGCCCGCACTTTTCCGTCCATTATTATTCATTTATTAATTTTAGCCTACTAAAAAGTTTGAAGTTGTCGTTAGCTGAAATTTTATTTTGGAGGCATGCTTCGAGCAATTAATAATAAATATGAGCTCATAAAAAGATCAACAAGATCAGTAATGTCTTTAGTTTGTTATTTGAAGCTGTGCCAAAATAAACATCTGTAAATTGAAGTCCTATTTTAATTCAATGGTGGCGGACATCAAAATATTCTTTTTAATAAACTATAACTGTCAATCGAGAAATAGTGCAATGTGTGTATTTGTTTTGGAGTAAGATGATAACATACTCTAAATTAAATATAGTTTGATATTTGTTCTGGATTGCTTGACAGTTAAATGAACGGTTTTCTTTGAAATATGCCAGAACATTTATGACGTGTCCGCTTAAATAATTTACAAGAATAACTCATGAAGAAATTGCACCTGCAACCTAACATAATAATGAAAATAACGAATTTTCTACTTTAGAATCTACATCAACGCAAAATTCTGGAAAAGCTCTTTCGAATTACTCCCATTTCACTCAATATACTATTTAAATTTGATTAAAGAATTCTATTAATTTTGCAAGATTGCATCGTCATGATCAAGCCTTAAACGTCAAAATTAAAGAAGTTCAAGGCCTTAAACGTCAAAAATGAAGAAGTTCAAAGCCTTAAACGTTAAATTTGGTATAGTACAAAGCCTTGAACGTTGAAGTTGGAATAGTCCAAAGCCTCAAACGTCGAAGTTAGAATAGTCCAAGGCCTCAAACGTCGAAGTTGAAGTAGTCCAAAGTCTCAAAAAGTTAGTTATTATTTCAATATCAAGCCTCAAACGTCAATGATTGAGTGGCTCAAGGTCTCCGAAATCACTTCAAAGTAAAAAGATTGAAACGTCCTGACGAAAGCTAGTAATAGCTTTAACAATGGATTTTTTTTATTGAAGCCCCAAATGTCAATGATTGATTGATTCAAGTTCACAAACGTCAAAATTAAAGACCTCAAACGTCACAACCACTCATAATGCTACTCAAATCAAGATCAATAAATCCTAATAATGTTGCAAGAGATTGCATAGTCATAAACAAGCCTTAAACGTCAAAATAAAAGTAGTTGAAGACCTCAAACGTCTAATTTGAAGTGGTTCAAGATCTTATACGTCAAAGTTTAATCAGTTCAGAACCTCAAAAAATTATTTATGACTTTAACATCAGGAAAAACATTTTTTGAAGCCTCAAACATCAATAATTGACTAGCTAAGACCTCTAGAATCATAATTGAAGTATTTTTAGACCCCAAACAGCACAGGAATTCATGATGCTATTCGAATTCGAACAAGGAATCCTAATGATGTTGCAAGACAATGAATCGGCATGATCAAAGCTAGTGATAATTTCAAAATTGGAGAAAAAAAATAATTCAAGCTTTAATCATTATTGATTGATTGATCCAAGGTCTCTAACGTCAAAATTGAAGATTTCAAACGGCACATCCTCTCATAATGCTACTCGAATCCGATCAAGGAGTCCTGATGATTTTGCAAGAGATTGCATTGTCATAATCAAGACTTAAACGTCAAAATTAAAGTAGTTTAAGGCCTCAAACGTCAACGTTAGAATAGTTCAAGTTCTCAAAGGTCCAAGTTGAAGTAGTACAAGGCCATAAAAACTTGGTTATGACTTTAACATCAAGAAAAATGTTTTTTGTTGTTTCAAACGTCAATAGTCGGGAGGCACAAGGCCTCAAACGTCTGAATTAAAGTATTTGCAGACCTCAAACGGCACAACAACTTATAATACTATTCAAATTCGAACAAGGAATCCTAATGATGTGGCAAAACATTGAATCGTCACGATCAAAGCTAGTAATGACTTCATTGAGAAAATAATTTGATTGAAGCCTAAAACGTTATTAAATAATTGATCCAAGGTCTCACATGTCAAAGAATTGGCGTAGCCACTGATAATGCTACTTAAATTCGATCAAGGTATTCTAATGATGTTGCAAGAGATTGCATCGTCATAATCAAGCCTTGAACGTCAAAATTAAAATGGTTCAAGGCCTCAAACGTTAACGTTAGAGTAGTCCAAGATCTCAAACGTCCAAATTGAAGTAGTTCAAGGCCTCAAAAAGTTGGTTATGACTTTAACATCAAGAAAAATGTTTTTTGATGTTTTAAAGGTCAATAATCGGGTGGCGTAAGGCCTCAAACGTCTACATTAAAGTATTTTAAGATATCAAATAGCACAAACACTCATGATGCTATTCGAATTCAAACAAGGAATCCTAATGATGTTGCAAGAAATTGAATCGTCATAAACAAAGTAAATAATGACTTCAACATTTATTAAAAAATTTCTCTGAAGCCTTCGACATTAATAATTGATTTATCTACGGTCTCAAACGTCAAACAATCGGCACAGCCACTCACAATGCTACTCAAATTTGATCAAGGTATTCTAATGATGTTGTGAGAGATTGCATCGTCATGATCAAGCCTTAAACGTCAAAATTAAAGTAGTTCAAGGCCTCAAACGTCCACGTTAAAATAGTCCAAGGCTTCAAACGTCAAAGTTGTAGTAGTTCAAGACCTCAAAAAATTCGATATGATTTCTACACCAAGAAAAATGTTCTTCGAAGCTTCAAATGTTGATAAACGTCCACATTGAAGTATTTTATGATATCAAACGGCACAACCACTCATGATGCTATTCGAATTTGAACAAGGAATGCTAATGATGTTGCAAGGAATTAAATCATCATGATCATAGCTAATAACGACTTCAGCATTGGGAAAAAAATAGTTTTAAGCCTCAAACATTAATAATTGATTGATCCAAGGTCTCAAACGTCAAAATTAGAGACCTCAAACGGCACAATCACTAATAATGCTACTCAAAATCAATCAAGGAATCCTAATGATGTTGCAAGAGATTGTATCATCATAATCAAACCTTAAACGTCAAAATTTAAGTAGTTCAAGGCCTCAAACGTCAAAAATTAGAATAGTCCAAGGGCTCAAACGTCAATTTTAAAGTAGTTCTAGATCTCAAAAAAGTTAGTTATGACTATAACATCAAGGAAAATTTTTTTGGAAACTTCAAACGTCAATAATCGGGTGGCTCAAGGCCTCAAACGTCTACATTGAAGTATTTCGAAATATCAAACAACACAACCACTTATGCTGCTATTCGAATTCGAACAAGGAATCCTATTGATGCTGCAAGAGAATGAATCGTCATGACCAAATAGTCATGACTTCAACATTGAGAAAAAAAATTGTTTGTAGCCTCAAACGTTGATAATTGATTGACCCAAGGTCTCAGATGTCGAAATAAAAGATCTCGGACTGCACAAGAAATTGCATCGTCATGATCAAGCCTTAAACGTCAAAATTAAAGTAGTTCAAGGCTTAGAACGTCAACGTTAAATAGTCCAAGGCCTTAAACGTCGAACTTGTAGTACTTTAAGACCATAAAAAATTCGTTATGACTTCGACATCCAGAAAAATGTTTTTTGAAACTTTTAACGTTAATAATTGGGAGTCTCAAGGCCTTAAATGTCAGTATTGAAGTACTTTGAGCCCTCAAACGGCACAGCAGCTCATGATCTTATTTGTATTCGAACAAAGAATGCTAATGATGTGACAAGAGATTGAATCGTCATGATCAAAGATAGTAATGACTTCAGCATTGGAAAAAAAAAATTGCTTGAAGCCTCGAACGTCAATAGTTGATTGATCCAAGGTCTTAAACGTCAAAATCAAAGACCTCAAACAGCACAGCCACTCATAATGCTACTCAAATTCGTTCAAGGAATCCAAATGATGTTACCAGAGATTGCCTTATCATGATCAAGCCTTGAACGTCAAATTATAGTAGCTCAAGGCCTCAAACGTCAACGTTAGAGTAGTCCAAGATCTCAAATGTCAAAATTTAAGTAGTTCAATACTTCAAAAATTTAAGTAATGACTTTAAATTAAAAAAATGTTTTTTGAAGCTTTTAATATCAATAATCGGGTGGCTCAAGACCTCAAATGTTGGAGTTGAATTATTTTAAGACCTCAAACGGCACAGCAACTCATGATGCTATTCGAACTCGAACAAGGAGTCCTCATGATGTTGCAAGTGATTGAATCGTCATAATCAAAGCTAGTAATGACTGCAGTATTGAGAAAAAAAATTGCACAAGCCTCAAACGTTGATAATTGATTGATCCAAGGTCTTAAACGTCAAAATCAGAGACCTCAGACGGCACAGCCCCTCATAATGCTACTCAAATTCGTTCAAGGTATCCAAATGATTTTACCAGAGATTGCCTTGTCATGATCAAGCCTTAAACGTCAAAATTAAAGTAGTTCAAGAACTCAAACGTCTAATTTGAAGTAGTTCAAGAACTCAAACGTCTAATTTGAAGTAGTCCAAGATCTCAAACGTCAAAGTAAAAGTAGTTCAAGGCCTCAAAAAGTTAGTTATGTCTTTAAGATCGAAGCAAATGTTTATTGAAACTTCAAACATCAATAATCAGGTGGCTCAAGGCCTCAATTGTTCAAATTGAAGTATTTCAAGACATCAAACGGCACAGCAACTCATAGTCCTATTTATATTCGAACAAAGAATCCTAATGATGTTGCAAGGGATTGAATCATCATGATTATAGCTAGTAACAAATTCAGCATTGAGAAAAAATAGTTTTGAGCCTCAGACGTTGATAATTGATTCAGCCAAAGTCTAAAACGTCAAAATTGAGACTTCAAACGGCACAGTCACTCATAATGCTACTCAAATCCGATCAGAGAATCATAAAGATGTTGCAAGAGATTGCATAGTCATGATGAAGCCTTGAACGTTGAAATTAAAGTAGTTCAATGCCTCAAACGTCAACGTTAGAGTAGTCCAAGATCTCAGACGTCAATTTTGAAGTAATTCAAGGACTCAGAAAGTTCGTTATGATTTCAATGTTAAGAAAAATGTTTTTCGAAGCCTCAAACGTCAATAATTGAGTGGCTCAAGGCCTCAAAAATCATAATAGAAATATTTTAAGACTTATGATGCTATTCGAATTGTTGTGGCAAAGTTAGTAAAGACTTGAATATTGAAAAAAAAATAGTTTGAAACTTCAAACGTTGATAATTATTGAACCAAGGTCTCAAACGTCAAAATTGGAGATCTAAAACGGCACAGCCACTTATATTGCTACTCAAATTCGATCAAGGATTTTTAATAATGTTGCGAGAGATTGCTTCGTCATAATCAAGCCTTAAACGTCAAAATTGAAGTATTTCAAGGCCTCAAACGTAAAATCTCAAACGTTAAAGTTAAAGTAGCTCAAGTTATGACTTTAACAACAATTTTTCTCTGCTAATTTTCGAATCAATTTAAATTCCTCTCGATGGCGTTAAAATGAACATCAAGGAACTTTTTCAAACAATTTGTCTTGGTTATTCTCTTACAGGAGTTGGAGAAGAAAATAAATGACAGAGCCATCATTTCATTTGGAGTCGTGAACCGTGTACTGTTCGAAGATTTTCCGTTCGACTGACTTGTCGAAAACAACAGAGTTTTCCGCTTCCTCTGACATTTTCCAGTGGATATTGGATTCTTGCGGTAATTTAATTACAGCGATATTAGTCTTGATATAATATCCTCAGGAGTATACAGTTTATAGAGGAAGTTGAGAATCAACATTTTGTTAGCTTCGAGAGGAATTAACAAGAGGAGGAAGAGCATAATATAATTTTTTTATTTTTGAAGTTTTAATACAGCAAACAGATTTGTATTTCGTTTTTAATTTGAAAATTACAACTGTTTTTGCGTAAGCTGGTAGTAGCTTTGTTCATCACAGCCGTGTTTACGTAGCAACTTCATGATACGCTTTCGTTGTATTCGTATCGACCTTTGACCTTTCGATTTCAGGCTGAGGGTTTCAGTTTTCAGTATTACACTAAAATTATCAGCGCAATTGTTGATTTGTCTGCAGTATATTCTTTTATTTTGAGGGTAAAATTAGTTTGTTGTATTTTTGCATATCAACTGATCTAATTTTATTACAAAGTCCTAGCGAATGAACAAGAAACGTTTGAGCGGAGACTAAAACATGCTTTAAAATTCAAACTCTCAAACATGTTAAAATATTCAACAACAAAAGCTGAGCTGAAATAGAACAAAACAAAGATAGTCTAAAATACAATTCCAAACATTTTATGATTGTCTGGAATCTACTGGGAATAGAAACTGAACAGCAACTGGAAATAGATTTTAGATGGACTATGTTGTAAAATAGAGAATTGTAAATCAAGAGAATAAATTAAAAAGAATAATTCAGGAACCTTTTTCTTACATTTTACTCTGAATACGTGAATAATTCCTCACATTATTATTATATAAAATGTCATACGAAATAATTTTGATGCTCTTCAGTAACAAAGGAACAATAATATAATAAAACTTTTGTTTCCATTACATAGAAATGCTATTAGCTCATATTTATCTTAGGCTAGCCCTTTTTCCTGTACTCGCTTTCATGTCGTAACAAATTTAATCCAATTTAGGGTTCAGAAGAAATATTTAAGCATATAAAAGTCTGAGAAAATTTAGGGAAGACAATTAATTTGAAAAGGAGCAACACGAATCTATCAATCAATGACATACGAGACATACACTGTCTGAACAACAACACGCAATGTAACGTGTAAGCAAAAGGTTGTCCAAAAGGTCATTTCTGAAATATCATTGGGAAATATATCAGTCGGCCCTTTTCGATTCTCTAGTAAGTCAGAATCTACTCTTTATTGATGATATAGATCAAGAAACTGGAAATTAATATAAAGTCATCCAAAGCAAAATTAATTACGACTTCAAAATTGAGGAAAAATTAGATGGAAGCCTTAAACGTAAATATTTAAATTGAAGTAGTCCAAGGACTTGAACGTCAAAGTTGAAGTAGTCCAAGGCCTCAAACGTCCAACTTCAAACGGCACAGCCACTCATAATGCTACTCGAATTCTATCAAGGAATCCTAATGATGTTGCGATAGATTGTATCGTCATAATCAAAGTTTCAAGTAGTCCGAAGCCTCAAACGTTGAGATTAGAGTAGTTAAAGGCCTCAAACGTCAGAATGCCTCAGAGAGTCAGTATCAGCTTCAACATCAAGAAAAATGTTTTTTGGAAACACAAACGTCAATAATCAGGTGGCTCAAGGCCTCAAACGTCAATAATCAGGTGGCTCAATGCCTCAAACGTCAAAATTGAAGTATTTAAAGATTTCAAACGGCAGAGCAACTCAGGAAGCTATTCGAATTTGATCAAGAGACTGAATTGTTATGATTGACATCAATTATTACGTCAGTATCAAGAGCAATATTTTTCAAAGCCTCGAACGTCAAAATTAGAGTAGTCCAAGGTCTTAATCGGCAAAGTTGAAGTAGTTGAGACCTTGAACGTCAAAATTTAAGTAGTTGAAGGCCTCAAAACTGAAAATTGAAGTAATTCAAGCTCTCAAATGTCGAAGTTGAAGTAGTTAAGGCCTCAAACGTCAAAATTAAAGAAAGTGAACGGCACAAACGTCAATAATTCATTGAGCAAATGTCTCAAATGTCAAAATTTGGGACCTCCAACAGCACAGCCACTCATAATGCTACTAGAATTAGATCAAGGGATTCTAATGATGTTGCAAGAAATTGTATGCAGTCCAAAGCCTCAAACGTCAAAGTTGAAATAGTCCAAAGCCTCAAACGTCTAAGTTGAAATAGTCCAAAGCCTCAAACGTCAAAGTTGAAGTAGTCCAAAGCCTCAAACATCAAAGATGGAGTAGTTCAAGGCCCCAAAAAATTAGTTACGGCTTCAACATCAAGAAAAATATTTTTTGGAACCACAAACGTCGATAATCAGCTGGCTCAAGGCCTCAATCGTCTAAATTGAAGTATTTGAAGACTTCAAACGGCAGAGCGACTCAGGAAGCTATTCGAATTTGATCTGGAGACTGAATTGTTATGATTGTCATTAATTATTACGTCAGTATCAGAAGCAATATTTTTTTAAAGCCTCAAACGTCAAAATTGGATTAGTCCAAGGTCTTAAACGTCAAAGTTGAAGTAGTTGAGGCCTCGAACGTCAAAATAGAAGTGGATGAAGGCCTCAAAAGTAAAAACTGAAATAATACAAGCTCTCAAATGTCAAAATTGAAGGAGTTGAAGGCCTAAAACGTCAACAATTGATTGAGCAAATGTCTCAAACGTCAAAATTAAAGTTCTCCTAAGGTACAGTCACTTAAAGTGCTACTCGAATTCGATGAAGGGATTATATTAATGTTGCAAGAGATTTAAATCAAGGTTTCTAAAGTCCGAAGCCTCAAACATCAAAGTTGGAATAGTCCAAAGCCTCAAACGTCAAAAATAAAATAGTTCAAGGCCCTAAAAAAGTTAGTTACGGCTTCAACATGAAGAAAAATGTTTTATGAAACCACAAACGTCATTAATCATGTGGCTCAAGGCCTTAGACGTCCAAATTGAAGTATTTTGAGATTTCAAACGGCACAACAATTCAGGAAGCTATCCTTATTCGATCAAGAGTCTTCCGTCATGTTGCAAGAGACTGAATCGCAATTATTTATGAAGCCTCAAACGTCAAAATCGATGTGGTAAAAAGTTTTAAACGTCAACGTTGAAGTGGTTGAGGCCTCGAACGACAAAATTAAAGAAGTTGAAAGCCTCAAAAGTAATTCAAGCTCTCAAACGTCAAAGTTGAAGTAGTTAAGACCTTAAATGACAGAACTGGAGTAGTTGAAGGCTTCAAACGTCAATAATTGCTTAAGCAAATGTCTCAAACGTCAAAATTTGGAGACCTCCAACGGCACAACCACTCAAAATCCTACTGAAATTGAATTAAAATATTCTAATGATGTTGCAAATAATTGTATCGCCATGATCAAGGTTTATGAAGTCCAGAGCCTTAAACATCAAAATTGAAGTAGTCCAAAGCCTCAAACATCAAAGGAGAAATAGTACAAAGCCTCAAATGTCAGAGGTTAAGTAGTTGAAGGCCCCAAAAGTCAGTTACGGCTTCAACAATAAGAAAAATGTATTTTGAAACCGCAAACGTCAATAATTAGGTTGCTCAAGGCCTGGAACGTCAAAATTGGAATATTTAAAAACTTCAAACTACATACCTATTCAGGAAGCTATCTGAATTTGATCAATCGTCATGATTGACGTTAATTATTACATCAGTATAAAGAGCAATTTTTTATGAAGCCTCGAACGTCAAAATTATAGTAGTCCAAAGTCTTCAACGTCAAAATCGGAGTAGATGAGGCCTCGAACGTTAAAAATGAAGTAGTTGAAGGCTTCAGAAGTGAAAGTAAAGTAGTCCAGGAACTCAAACGTCAAGTTGAAAAAAATAGGGCCTCAAACGTCTAAATTGTAGTGGTTGAAGGCCTCAAACGTCAAAATTGGAGTAGTTTAAGGCCTCAAAAACTTATTCATGACTGCAACATAGAATAACGTCCAAAATTGATCGGCTCAAGGTTTGAAACGTCAAAATTGGTGTATTTCAGGACCTCAAACGTCACAGTCACTCATAATATTATTAGAACTCGATTAAACGACCCTTATGATGTCGCAAGATATTGGATCGTCATGATTTAAGTTAATTATGGAATTTAAAGTCTCAGACGTCAAAAATTGAGTAACCCAAGGCCTCAAAATGTCACTTCAAACGGCACATCTGCTCATGATTGTATTCGAATACGATTAAGGGACCTTAGTGATGTTACAAAAGATTGAATTGCCATGATAAAAGTGAGTTATGATTTCAACTTCGGAAACAATGTCTTTTGAAATATCAAACGTCCAAGATTCAGTGGCTCAAGGCCTCAAATGTCAGAATTGATGCGATACAAGGCAATAAACGGCAAAGTTGAAGTGATTGAAGGCCTCAAAAAGTTAGTTATGACTTCAACATCAAAAAATGTTTTTAGAGCCTCAAACGTCAGAATTTGAATAACTTGAGGCCTCAACCGTCAAAATATAAATATTTTAAGACCTCAAACGGTACAGCAACTCATGATACTATTCGAATTCGATAGAGAGACCCTAGTTATGTTGCCAAAGATTGAATAACTATGATTGAAGTTGATTATTACTTCAACATCAGGAGCAATGTTTTATGGAGCCTCAAACGTCAAAATTGAAGTAGTCCAATGTTTCAAACGTCAAAATTGAAGAAGTTGAAGCCTCAAACGTCAAAATTGAAGAAGTTGAAGCCTCAAACGTTAAATTTGAAGTATTCTGAGGTTTTAAACATCAAAGTTGATAGTTAAGACCTCAAACGTTAAAGTTGAAGTAGTTGAAGCCTAAAACGTTAAAGTTGAAGTAGTTGAAGCCTAAAACGTTAAATTTGAAGTAGTCCAAAGTTTCAAACGTCAAAGTTGGAGTAGTCAAGGTCTCAAACGTCAAAATTGAAGTAGTTGTAGGCCTCAAACGTTGAAATTGAAGTAGTCCAAAGTCTCAAACGTCAAAGTTGAAGTAGTAAAGGCCCCAAACGTCAAAAATTAACGTCTTCAAACGAAAAACAATAATTTAATTGAATATGAAAATGAATATCGTTTGTGGAGTAGAACTTGATATTTTTAATTAAGCATTCTGCTTGTTTTTGAGAAGGTTTCCTGCACAAAGGAAAAGGAAGTGATGTACAGAATATTCCTTCCTGTTTCCTGTTTGTTTTTCTTTAATTACAAAGTAATGACGGTCAATATAAATTTCCCATCTTGTACATTGTACATAAAGCATTGTTTGCAATAACTTAATTAAGGGCTGTAAAGTCAACTGAGCCGTGTAAGGAAATCGAAATCTTTGTCGTCCAACTCATTAGGAGCACAATCAAAGCAGAAGCTGAAAACTGATGAAGCGAGAAAAAAACTAATTGGAAGTTGGTATGGAAATTGCTGGAATCAATGTTGGGAAATGGGTTTTTTAACTTTCCTGCTGACGACATTAATTGAATTCGTCAGAAATTATTGGGAATTTTTTTTAGCAGTTCTTCAAACATAAATTAATATACTTAATAAGTTTTTATGCGGGAAGTGAGCAGTGTGTTTTTGAGTTTACACTTACTTTGCTGGGAATAAGTAGTCGAACTTCTTCATCGCCCCTGCGAGAACGTTTGTGCGGCGCTCCCATATCTCCGTCAGCCTCCCGCTTCATGGCTACCTCTGCCTTTAACAATAATAATAATAACTGTTAGTAGCGTTCATTTGTTCACCTTGTACATAATTACAATTCTTTTGTTTAGCTCACTTTCAACGCTGACCAAAAACAGCAATGTTTAATATTAGGAAACATACTAATCAAGACAGAGCTCATTATATTCAAATGCAGTTTACGATGTATTAACAACAATTCATAAAAAACAATGTAGGTTAATTATGCAATCACAGTGTCACAATATGCATAATTGAATCATGATGTACATCACATAGGCGCGGAAAGAATTCCAAGACAGGTTACCAAGGTTATTACGATGAATTATATTAGCTCAATGCTATAAAAAAATTCAATAAAATTTTTTTGAAAAATTTTAAATTGATGCAAAAAATGCTTCATTGTGTACACAGATCAAATATTTTTGGTTCATATAGTTGCCCTCAACACTAACAATTAATTTTTATGTAGTGAACCCCAATTCGTTGCAAACCTGCGAAGCTCGTTCGTATATATATATGCATTCCCGTAACGGCACCGGCATATAGTCTCAAGATTCTGTCTGCTCCGTCGTTTAACAAATAAAATGTCTAATTTGTGACACTGGATGAGATTTTGTAGTCCTGAAGTCAAAGTACAATTATACGTTAGATATTTTCGCGCCAAAATAATTCGAGCTATGTAACACTTCAAATTAAACATACACTAAAATTTGTAAAATAACTTACACCACGTGTTTAAACCGAATCAACCCCGTTCACACCGAACAAACAAGACACCAACTAACAACGGTGCTTGGAATCTAGCAACCTTTGATCGCTTGAACACAAACTACAGTTCTACAACACAGCAAAAGATGTTACTGACTCTAAACCGTTCTCATACCGAACTGTACATGAAACCAGAAAATCTAGTTTGACATAACGCATGCGTAGAAATACATCCTTATCACATTGGCGAATTGTGAATCTGTGGAATTTGGAAGGTCGAAAGAATTTTTTATCACATGACGTAATGTGTTACTTGAGTGGCTACTTTCAAATCTCATCAGCACTGATAAAAAGACTACATTTTTTTAGTGTTTTGATTGGCAGCAAATTTTGGCACCAATAAAAAAAACCACCTGTTAATTACAAAAATAGCTCCTCGAAAGGAATGAAGTAAAATCAATAAATAACTGAAGCGACAGGGTTGTTGAAAGAAGATTACTGCCCTTGGCAGGTGCATTGTCAATGACATGGCCACAATGACGTAACACCCACAAAATGATAATAATGTAATTCATGTGCGAAATTCTAGTATTCAAGTAAAATTGATGGACTGTGGCCATGTTTTATGAAATAATTTGTAAACAAACACTGTGTACATGGCCAAGAAAATTTATCTTGCAGTTAAACTGATTCGATAATAAAAACAAATATGGTAATCTAATCTTTCAGTTGACACAAATGTAATAGTTGCACAATGACACATTGAATTCTAGGGAAAATAGATGATTAAAACTAGTGACACTAATTACAAAACAGGTGAGGAAAGTTAATTTAGATCTCGAGGTTACAGTAATTAATTTTTTAATGTCCTGCGATATTTTTGGTTCAAAAATGATGGAAACATCCCAAATTTTCTGGAATTTACGCTCAAAGTATATACAGTGTGTGACATAGATGAGTACTCGTCAAAAATAATTTTTTTATTGATTGCACTTTCGCAGGTAACAGCTGAGGACAACAGTCAAAATCTGTGCTGCCATCTATCAAAATCCTGACTACAATAAAACAAAAACAATATCAATGCGATTTTATCAAAAGAAAATCAACAACAGACGCCATACAAGAACAAGAAATACCAGAAAAACTAATGGCAATGACAATAAGAAAAACAAAAATTATTATTAAAACATAGAAAGAAGAAAGGGCAGATTTTGTGATAAACCAAATGAAGTAGGACAAGGAGTATGTGCTGGAAAACAAAGAAAAATTAATATTAAGGACAAAAACAGGACAAATAATAGCATACACTGACGATATAGCCATCATAACAAAAAACAAAGAGACGTTGAGAGAAATATTACAATAAATAATAACGAAAAATAATACTAGGAATAGAAATGAATATCAATAATATAATTCAGGAAAACAACAAAGAATAAATAATGAAATATTGGAGAAATGGAGATAAATAAAACAATGATAATGACGAAAAAAGACAAATAAGACTTTTTATGCAATCAAAAAACTATTGAGAAGTAAAACTCGGTCAAAAATAATTAAATTGAGAGTATATGAAACAATAATAAGACCAATAACAATCGATGCTGCCGAAACAACGACAATAACAAAAAGTAAAAGAAGATGCAAGAATAATAGAAAGAAAAACTATAAAAACAATACTAGGGCCAAAAAAAGTATCAGAATGAATCACGAAATACCATGAAAACTAATAGCAATGACAATAGGAAAAACAAAAATTAATATTATAACACAGAAAGGAGAAAAAGAAGATTTTGTAATAAACAATGAAGTGAGACAAGGAACATGTGCTGAAAAACAAGAAAAAAGGGGTATTGAGGACAAAACAGGACAAATAATAGCATGTACTGACGATACAGCCATCATAACAAAAAACAAATAGACGATGAAGAAAGTATTACAGGAAATAATAACGAAAAGTAATACCAGGATTAGGAATAAATGTCAATCAGACAAAAATAAAAAATTCAGGAAAACAACAAAGGATAAATAAATAAAGATTGGAGAATATATTTTCGAAAAAATGGACAGATTCAAATACTTAGGTGTCACAATAACAAATAAAGGGGAAGAAGAAGTATAAATAAAAAAGAAAATGGCAACAACAGAGTTTTCCACGAAAATAAAAGACTATTGAAAAGTATGACTATGTCAAAAATAACAAGAACTGGAATATGAAAAACAATGCCGAAACAATGATAATGACGAAAAAAGACAAATAAGATTTAGAAAAAATAAGAGAGAGCTTTCTACGCGACTAAACAACTAATAAGAAGTACAACTTGGTCAAAACAAACAAAAATAAGAGTATTTAAAACAATAATAAGACCAATAACAATCGATGCTGCCGAAACAAAGACACAAAAAAAAAAAAAACAATATTTGAAA
This sequence comes from Dromius quadrimaculatus, assembly GCA_963989225.1. Lineage (NCBI taxonomy): Eukaryota > Metazoa > Arthropoda > Insecta > Coleoptera > Carabidae > Dromius > Dromius quadrimaculatus. Next base: position 1,456,760 of record OZ022328.1, read on the forward strand.
ATAATGGAAAGAAAAACCATGAAGACAATACTAGGGCCAAAAAAAGTATCAGAATGAATCACGAAATAGAAAAAGATTCAAAAGGAGAAGACATAGTTAAAAAAATAAAAACAACCTAAAATAAAATAGTCCGAACACGTATGGAGACCTGGAAAACAAGACGTAATGAAGTCAATCCTACAATGGAGCCCAGAAGAAAGGAGAAAAAAAGGAAGACCAGGATCGATACGATAACAAAAGTAGAAGATCTAAGCATCATGAGAATAACAAAAAGGAAAACAAAAGATAGAAGGAAATGGATTAATATAGAGGATGAGACAAAATTAATAAAATTCAGAGAATAAATAGATAAAGATTGATACATGAACCTTCGAAAAGATAGACAAATTAAAAAACCTAGGTGTCACAATAACAAATAAAGGAAAAAAAGAAGCATTTATAAAAGAGAAGATAGCAACAACAAAAAAAGTTTTCCACGCAAATAAAAAACTATTGAGAAGTGAAACCAGTAAAAAATAACAAAAATGGGAATATATAAAACAAAAATAACACCATCGATGCCGCCGAACCAACGACAATAACAAAAAAAAAACGTGTAAGATTCAAGAATAATGGAAAGAAAGATCAAAAGAACAGTAGGGCCAAAAAAAGTATAAAAAAACTAATACAGGCCAAGACTAAATCAAGAAATAAAAAAAGAGTTAGAAAGAGAAGACATAGTTTAAATTCGTAGGTGTCACAATAACAAATGAAGGAGAAAGAGAAACGGAAATAAAGGAGAAGATAGAAACATTTTACGCAAATAAAAACAATTGCTAAAAGAACTTCTGTAAAAAATAACAAAAATGGAAATGTATACAACAATAATAATGCTGTCGAAACAATAACAATGACGAAAAAAGAAAAAGAAATTCGGGAAGACAACAGTAGATAAATAAATGAATATTGGAGATTATATTTTCGAAAAGATAGTCAGATTTAAAAGCCCAGGTGTCACAATAACAAATAAAGGAGAAACAGAAGCATAAATAAAAGAGAAGATGGCAACAATAAAAAAGTTTTCAACGCAAATGAAACTATTGAAAAGTAAAACTCTTTCAAAAATAACAAAAATGGGAATATATAAAACAATAATAACACCAATACAATAGCACTTTATGCTACCGAAGCAATCATAATGATGAAAAAAATGTCATAAGATTTAAAAGAAATGAAAGAGAGCTTTTTACGCAATTAAAAAACTATTGAGAAGTTCAACTCGATCAAAACGAATAAAAAAGAGAGTACATAAAACAATAATAATACCAATAATAGTCGATGCTGCCGGAGTAATGACAATAACGATAAAAAAACGACTGAGCAACAATAGTAGAACCAAAAAAGTATCAGAAAACGAATATAGTACAAGAATGAATCACGAAGTAGAAAAAATAGTTAGAAGGAGAAGACTTAGTGGAGAAAATAAAAACTACCAAAAATAAAATGATCCGGACACGTATGGAGACCTGGAGAACAAGGCGGAATAAAGTCAATCCTAGTATAGAACCCAGCAGGAAAAACAAAGAGTAGAGGACCTAAACATAATGAGAATAACAACAAGGAAAACAAGAGATAGGAGAAAATGGATAATTATAGAGAATAAGACAAAAATAACGAAATGCAAAATGACAACAGACGATAAATAAACAAAGATTGAAGCATGAATCTTAGAAAAGATAGTGGAGAAAAAAAAAAAAACAAAAATTGAATGATCCGGACAAGATTTTGACATGGGATACGTTAACCTAACCACAATAATCAAATTTTTAGTAGTAGAAAATAATAGTTTTTTTATGAAATATTGTTGCTCTCGACGAGTTCTATTACCATCAATCAACTTTCTCAGTGCAGTGCGATGAAGTGGAATAATTGTGTCGATGGATGTTTCCCAGAGTTCCAAATCTTTTCATCAAATTTTAATTTTGCGATTGAGATCTTTCGAAAATAACTTTAAAGCAAGGATTTAATTTAACGCAAAGATTAACTCTTTGATAGCAAGAAGAGTTTATGCCAAGGAATGTTCACTTTTTCGAGCTAAAAAATTATATTTTTGTTCCAACTTTTCACACAGGAATTTTGAATTAAAATTCTTAAAAATCGTATTCTTTGGATAGTTTGAGAATAACAGCCACTCATAGATGGCAGCACAGTTTTTGCGACTGTTTTCCTCAGCTGTTATCTATGAAAGTGCAATTAACTTGTGCAGACAATCTAATTTGTAAGAATTGATTTTGCAAAGTGGGTTAAAATAATAACAAAGTCAATAAGTAAATAATTCCATTAATTTTATTCTATTACTAGATCACCTAGCATTTTTAATACGTTCTTCAACGGACAGGTTTCCAAGTACGGAGCTCCAAGTGGCAATTTACTAATTATGCAACATTACTTGTTCTATGAAATCTGGATCACAAGGACAAGGTCTTTTAGCACGTAAACAAAAGCGACACCCGATACACAAAGTGATCCCACGTATGCAGATTCCAGATTGTGTAGTACATGGAATAAAAAATAGTGCGTAGGTGAATTTTAGCGTGTATCCTCAAATAAAATTATTGAAATTTCATTATACCATGTTTGATAATTTTTGTAGTTTGCACTTTAGGTAAAAACTGATTTGAAGGTTAAACACTTTCGTTACAAGTGTGTGGAAATAAATTAACAAAAAATGATTGATGATTACGAAGTCCGTGATACATGCACCTTTTAAAAATTTGGAGCAACTTTTTATACCACACTCTCAAATTTAATTACAAAGACCTTAACCAGCAAGTGCAAAATGGAAATGATCAATAAATATATGCAAAATAGACAATTTCGCTCGAACAATTGGTTATTTACAGGCGCAAATTTTCGTGTCTCCCCTAGCTACCTAATTCCAATTCGCATGATGTGCCCGCAAACACAAAATCAGAGCAATAACAGGCAAGCGAAGTAATCTAAAACTCGTTACAGACAAAATAATAGAAAGGGTAAATTCATCTTGATTTTGTGAAGTTTTTACTGATTAGCTCCGAAGTTACAGAAATACGAAGGCAATTTACTGTGGGTAATTATTTTTCCAGATTGTCCAAATTTGATCTCTGCAGAAAATATCATATCACGGGATAACAATTTACGACTCAACCGCAGACGAGATGTACTGATCATGAAAGCAGCGCGTAAAACAATTGAACGTAGGGAACAATGAAATGTTGGTGCCAACTTGTCTTGCAGGAACAATGGATACTTGTTACAGAAGAGCAGATATCGCATGAAGATAACACGGATACATGTAGTTACTGCAGGCGGATAATCAACGAATGGGGAGAGACTTAGACCAAAAGATTCCCAAGAACTTCCTTGTAAATATAAGTTGAGTTTTGCAAATGGTAAAGTGTTAACTTCATAATAATTTCACTCAAACAACATTAATTTTGTCATTATTAAATGCTGATATTCAACAGAAATGTGAGTCATAAGAACTCAAATTGTGCAAAACTACTGGTATAAATTTTGTAGTTCCTAATGGGTCGCACCTTGCAATTCCCCCTTCAGATGACAATGACCTCATACTTTAATTACCAATAGTAAATACTCCCTCATATGTGTGACAAGTTTAGGCAGAACTTTTTGTCATCATAACTACTCAAATTGTGGAACAAAACTGCAAAATCTTCAACCATCTAATGTGAATCATAACCACCCAAATTGTGGGAAAATACCGCTAGAAATTTTGTAATTCATAAATCTGCACCTTGCAATTCGCCAGATAGATGCCAATAATCTCGTACTCTTCTTTCACCAAAGGAAAGTTCTCCCTTACATAGGTGACAAGTTTTGGCAGAACTTTTTGTCATTACTAAATTGAACCTTCAACAAACAAATGTGAATCATAACCACTCGAATTGTGGAAGAATACTGCAATATCTTCAGCCAATTAATGTGAATCATGATCACCCAAATTGTGAAAAAATACTGCTACTTTTGTATTTCATAATGGGTCGCACCTTGCAATTGGCCTGTTAAATGACAATGATCTCTCTTTTATTACCAACGGTGTATTCTTCCTCACATACGCCAAATTTTGGCAGAACTTTTTGTCATAACTAAAGGCTGAATCTTCAACAAACAAATGTAAATCATAGCCACTCGATTTGTGGAGAAATACCGCCAAAAATTTTGTAATACATAATGAGCTGCACCTTGCAATTCGTCTGTAAGATGTCAATGATCTCGTACTTTTTTATTACCAAAGATAACATAGCTGACATGTTTTGGCAGAGCTTCTTGTCATTACTAAATGCTGAACATTCAACAAACAAATGTGAATCATAAACTCCCGAATTGTGGAGAAATACCGCTAGAAATTTTGTAATTTATAATGAGTTGCATCTTGCAATTCGCCTGTCAGATGCCAATGATCTTGTTCTCTTTTATTACCAAAGAAGAGTTCTCCCTTACATAGGTGACAAGTTTTGGCAGACTTTTTTGTCATTACTAAATGCTGAATCTTCTTCAAGCAAATGTGAATCATAACCACTCGAATTGTGGAGTAATACCGCTGGAAATGTTGTAATTTATAATGAGCTGCACCTTGCAATTCGCCTGTCGGATATCAATGATCTCGTACTCTTTTATTACCAAAGATAACATAGCTGACAAGCTTCTTGTCATTACTAAATGCTGAACATTCAACAAACAAATGTAAATCATGAACATCCGAATTGTGGAGAAATACCGGAATTTGCCTGTCAGATGCCAATGATCTCGTACTCTTTTATTACCAAAGAAGAGTTCTCCCTTACATAGGTGACAAGTTTTGGCAGACTTTTTTGCCATTACTAAATGCTGAATCTTCTACAAGCAAATGTGAATCATAACCACTCGAATTGTGGAGTAATACCGCTGGAAATTTTGTAATTCATAATGAGCTGCACCTTGCAATTCGCCTGTCAAGTGGCAATGATCTTATACTCTTCCATCAACAAAGAGTAAATTCTTCCTCAAATTTATAGCAAGTTCAGATAGAACTTTTTGTCATCATCCAGGGTGTATACCAAAAAATTGAATGAAAATTTCCTGACTTTTCCAGGTTATTTTCAATAAAATTCCAGACAGTAAAAAACAAAAGTTTGATACAAGTTTACATATAATCACAGATTAATGTAACAATTCTGTGTGAACCTTATAAATCTGAAAATTAAAAACAAAATCGCAACGAACTTAATATCCTTATGAACGAATTTACATTGATCGACACAAGTAAATGCACTTTAATATATTTTTTTGTATAGTATCTTACAAAGTGAAAATGTACTTTTATGAGTAATAAGGCATAAATATCCTATAATTTATTTTTTCCAGAAAATTATCAGAAATTCCCTGACTATTCCATGACATTTCCAGTTCATCTAAATTCTCTGACGATGTGAATCATGACCACCCGAATTGTGAAAAAATACTGCTAGTTTTGTATTTCATAATGGACCATAATGACACAACTTTTTGTCATTACTAAATGTTGAACCCTCAACAAACAAATGTGAATCATCCACTTGAATTGTGGAAAAATACTGCTAAACATTTTGTATTTAATAATGGACCGCATCTTGCAATTGACCTGTCAAGTGACAATGATCTCGAAGTCTTTTATTATTAACAGTGAGTTCTTCCTCACTTATCTAGATCATCATTGTAGTGGAATCGATTTGAAATCGATGCTCAATCGATTTTGTATGAAGGATGAACCAAAAGACGAAGAGAGGATATTAGAATATGGGTCGAAATAAGCTGGGAAAATGGGCGACAAATATAATGAAATAGAGCTGAGTTGATGAATTTTAGGTAGCAGATTATGGCAACCATGAAAAAACAGTCGGAATAAAATTCAGGAATTTTGGATATCAGCCAATAAATTTTGATTAATTCACAAAACACAACTAATTCTTCTAGAAAGTTCAGACGACAAATAAAAATTATTAATTGGAACTGTGTTTCCCAGAAGTCTTAGCAGACAAAAATAAAGAATAATTTTCTTTTCTAGGAAATTTTATATATATTTGTTCTGCGTCTCAAATAATTACAATGGTGGAAAGATTTCTAATGAGCCGAAGACACGTTTCAGGTGGTCAAACTTATTGGCAAAATTTATAGGTGAGTTTTATGGGCCGTAAAAAATAAATGGATTTTCAGCAAAACCGTGAAAATATCTATTAGCTGCAAGATATATGAGCCAAATAACCAATAAATTAATTTAGCACAATTTTATTGGACATTGTTGTTCGCTGAACTACTTTTTACTATTTTTAGTCATCCTTAAATTTTATTTAGTCTTGCTTCGATTATTTTTTTGAGCAGTGGTGGAACGAGTTGTGTGCAGAAATCGTTTTCTGTTTGACTGCGTCAGCAGCAGACGGCAGGAACAGCTTCCGTCAGCCTGATCCTGCCATTGTGTACTTTTAAAATCAGTATTACCTCGGCAAATATTCCAGTATTGAGGAAGCGGATATTAAAATGCATTATCGAAATTGAAACACTCCAGCAATAATTTGAGGAATAATGGACAGCAGAAATCACTTCTATTCTTCTACATTAATTACGTGGTTAAAATACTCATTTATTAGCTTCATTGAGAATTTTGTGTCGACCAGCGGCACTCGAAATTTTGCGAATTTTGAAAAAATTCTTTCAGATTGTGAATCAGCACATCTAAATGTATATGCCATGAAAAAAAATTACCCTTTATTTTCAACACCCTGTGACTGTGTATGTATATATATATGTCATTTCCGTAACGGCACCGGCATATAGTCTGAAGATTCCGTCTGCTACATCGTTTAGGAGGGAGGTGCCTCCAGAATTATATGGTCGAGTATATAAATGAAATGTTGAAGATTACATAATGTCTTTGGCACTATATTAAAATTAAACTGTTTAGACCTCTTGTAATATTTTATGACTGTTGGCACATTTGAGTGCTCAAAATGTCGTGGAGAATGTTTTACAAGAAAACAACTTTTTTACTACACATTGTACCGTAAATAAAATAAAATATACAATAAATTTCCGACGACTGTTGTATTTATTTAATTGCAAACACTTACAGAACTAGTTGACACTGTTGAAAAGGAACTGTATGCTATAGTCTGGGCCATTTTATATATAATATTTTTAATGTAAAACATAAGATCACGGAAATCGTCTTCCATTTATGGTACTTTCTAAAATTAGAAATTTAGGCAAATACGCGCAATAGATTTCATCATGAGGACCTTCACTTCTTCGCACCTTTGACCCCGATGGATTATGGGAGTTTGAGGAATTTGCAGGTGCTTACAACACAGTAAACACAGTAGTTAGTCATTTGTTCTTTAGAAGTGAGTAGTATTTATGCAAATTTGAAAACAATTGAAATATTAGTCAAAGTGTGTTATTACAGTAGCGGCTGTAAGTTGATGATGTGGAATTATCTATTTATTTATAAATATCTATAACATGTAATCATTCAATGTTTCAACTATTTAATTACACCTAAAACAGTTCAAAGCTAAAGATGAAAGTAAAATTTGTCTTCAGGCTATAGGTCATACAACTGCTGACTGCAAATGTTAGAATTTGATGGGAAATTCATGAAATTAAGGTGAACACAAATGCACAAGTTCATTGCACTTTCACAAATAACAGCGGAGGAAAACAGTCAAAATTTGTATTGCCATCTATGAACGATAAACACATTCATCACAAATGCACTAGTTCATTGCACTTCACAGATAACAGCTGAGAAAAACAGTCGAAATCGGTGCTGCCATCTGTGAACTGTAAACAAATTCTTTACAAATGCACAAGTTCATTGTGCTTTCACAATCTGTACTGCATCTATTTGTCTGTTTTCTTCAACTGTTATCTATGAAAGTGCAATGAACTTGTGCATTTTAGTAGGTGGCAGCACAGATTTTGACTGTTTTCCTCAGCTGTTATCTGTGAGGGTGCAACGAATTTGTACATTCATGAGAAATGTGTTCACCATACGTAGATAGCACAAATTTCGACTGTTTCCTTCAGTTGTTATCTATGAAAGTGCAATGACCTTGTACACTTGTAATAAATGAGTTAAGCTCATAGATGGCAGCACAAATTTTGACTGTTGTCCTCAGCTGTTATCTGTGAAAGTGCTATGAACTTGTGCATATTTCAAAAAAGTATTTACCGTTCAATTTTCAGAATATTCAGACTTTGTCTTAAATGAATCAAGCAGAGTTTAGTTTACATATTTGCCAGTGGTTATTTCGGCTGTTGAACTAAGAGAATGGTCAATACGACTTAATGCGAACAGCCAACATACATTTCTACAGAGTTCAACAAATTGACTTTAAATGGATGTTTACTTAAGAAAAATTGAATTTCAAAATCTGAACGAAGATGGCTTTTAACCACAACGAAAAGTACTTACTTTTAAAAACAATTCCCAGGGATTATTTGAATGCGAGCTATGAGTTCGTGATTTATTAAAGGGAGGGACTAGGTTCATCATTTTAGAAATGAATTTCATTCAATTTGCCACCATTTTCTTAGAAAAAAATAGTTAATTTATTTGCCGTTCATAGATGGCAGCACAGGTTTTGACTGTTGTCTTCAGCTGTTATCTGTGAAAGTGCAATGAATTGTAAATGTGTTTAGCGTTCATAGATGGCAGCACATATTTGACTGTTTTCCTCAGCTGTTATTTGAGATAGTACAATGAACTTGTACATAAAATATCGTCATGTAAAAATCACAGTTGGGATTTTTTCGAAGCAGAATATTGATGGCACACTTAGTTAATTAACATTGTGAGTGAAGAATATTAAATTTCCAATTGAACAAATATCGATTGTGAAAACAATTTTCTATTACACAGTCCTGAATATCTTCAACATTGTTGAGGTCGGTTTAAGGAGAAGAAAGTTTTCTTTTTTGTATTAGGCAAGAAGACGCTTGAGTTTCTCTAATACCAAAGGAATTTTCAACACAAATCGGATTTGATTTTATAAATAGTTCCAATAAAAAAGCGAGCCTTGAAAACTATTCGTGATGCTGAAAGGATTTTATAATTCGAGGAAGAAATATTTACTGAAACTGTAAACAAAATGAAATGAGGGAAATAAAATAAGTAAAAATACGAGTAGAGCTGTTAGAAGTTTATGTGGAGGAGGAGTGCAGACAGATGTATAATATTAATACTTACAGAATTTGATCACTGTAACAAACTCCAAAATAAAACTTCACAAATCACAGTAACTTCTTTCGTTGGTAACCTACTGCTGTCTGACACTCATTTCCAACAAACGAAGATCGTGACCACGCGGTTAACTATAGTGGGGATGCCATTAGAAACAGCTGCCAAGCACATTGTTTTGTTTTTCGTATTTTACGCGTTCAGCTGTTTAGATCATGCCGGAAGAGTGAGTTCCAGTAAATTACAGGTGCCTATTTATCAATGTGAAAAATGTTGCATGCTTTACTGGATTCACTTTTGATTTCGAAGGCGAGAAAGTGGAACTGCATGAGAGTATATTATTAATATTCATTTGTTGTTATTTGGAGTATTCTGTTAGTTGTTAGACATGTCGCGCAATGTAATTGTTGCGCAATGTAATTCTTGCGCAATGGCGCAAAAAGCGGGTTCGAAGAATTACAGGCTACGCCACTGGTTGTCACTTTGATAAATTTCTATTCTGTTGATGCTATCTTTAAAGTTACATATTGTGATCTTATCTTAAGTTGGCGTAAAATATCTTTTACGCTCATTACGGGAGAAATGTTAATTTCACGTTGACAGATTAAGCTGAACGAAAACAAATTCAATTGTGAGTTGTTAGAGGCCAGACAGAAATCAAAAATAGTTTTTAGGTTGAAAACAAAACCATCAATTTTAAATACAAATTTATCGCATTTTGTATCAGAAAATAGCTGGATCCAAACAAAAAAACTAATATCAAAAAGTTTAAATAATCGATTGTGATCTAACAAGGAAAATATCTCGTTATAAACACCGCGTTTCCACTGAAAACATAGCATGTTTGTGTTCACCGCACCTTGTGCGAAAACATATAAATCACAGGGTTGGCTTTAGGGGAGAAACCGGGTGGCTGAACTTATCCTGGATCGTGAGAGAGCATTGAGAACGGCTCTAGGATTTTAGGAAGTTTTCGTTTTATAATCAGCAGCCGGAAAATTTACAAGGATTAAGCTTATTATTGCGGGAAACTCGCTGAATTAAAAATGAGATTTCAGGGAAAAGCTTTTCAATGTTTTTGGGATTTAATAATGAGTATTTTAAAATTTAAAAATGTTCCTGGGTGATGGATTTATTTTGTTACAGTCTGAACGCTAAACAAAAGCTTGATTCTCTTATAATTTTTAGTAGAATTCACTTCAACAGTTCAAGAGTTGATCGTTTCCTTCACAAGAATTCAAAACATATCATAATACATGGAAAAACAGTTGCAAACTGAAGTCTCTTATAAATTACAGTAGAATTACCTTTTGGACTTTATTTTCGCAAATTACGCTGTAATCGTTCATTAAATTATATTTTTTAATGAATTTAAAGGACCGCAAACTTAATTCTCTTATAATTTTTAGTAGAGTAAACTTCTAAATAAAGTTTTTTGGACAGAATTCGTAACAATATCAAATTATCTTCAATAGTTTAAGAAAAAAAAAACTTGATGAAATTCACTAATTCATGGCATGAAACAAGAATAAATAGAGTTGCTGGATTTGAATGAAAATGCTTCTGTTTTAACACTGAACTATTAAAGCTTGATTCTCTTATAACTTCTAGTTTGCTAGTTTGCTCAGAATTCGTTTAAGTTTGTGGTTTGTATTGGAGCTTGATTCTCTTATAATTTTTAGGATTCAGAGTTGATCGTTTCCTTCACAAGAATTCAAAACATATCGTAATACATGAAAAAACAGTTGAGAGTATGAAAAACGCTAACTTCAGTCTCTTATAAATTACAATAGAATCAACTTTTGGACATGATTCTTGCAAATTAAGCTGTAATCGTTCATTTAATTATATTTTTAAATAAATTTTAAGCATCGTAAACTCAATTCTCTTGTAGCTTTTAGTAGAATAATCTTCTACATTCAATTTTTTGACCCAAATTTGTTATAGTTCTCAGTTAGCTCGAATAGCTTGAAGAAAACTTGATGGAATTCGCGAATTCATGTCAGAAAATAGAAAAAATAGGGTTGCCGGATTGGAATACAAATGCTCCTATTTGATCGCTGATCAAATAGAGCTTGATTCTCTTATAACTTTCAGTAGAATTCAATTCAACCGTTGATTTTTACAATTAATCGTTTTTGTTACAGCTTGGGCTATCTTGAAGAATTCAAAAATATCGTAATACATGAGGAAACAGTTGAAAATGTGAGAAAGTCTCTTATAAATTATAGTGAAATTAATTTTGAGACTTGTTTTACGCAAATTAAATCATTTGCAATGAGTCAAAATATTTTTGGACATATATGAAGAAACACAAGCTTCATTCTCTTATAACTTTTAATAGAATTGACTTCTGAATTCTTTTTTTCTAGCTAGAATTTGTTACAGATTTGAGTTTTTTTTGATGACCTTAAGTCACGAAACAAGTAAAATGGGGTTGCTGGATTGAATCAAAAATGTTTCTGAGTGATTGATTTATATTGCTACAGTCTGAACGCTGGACAAATTGGGATTGTTGAAGCTTGATTCTCTTATAACTTCAAGTAAAATTCATTTCAACAGTTGATTTTTGCACTCAATCGGTTTTCTCACTGCTTTGAATAATATTCAAGAGTTCAAAAATATCGTAATACATGAGGAGATAGTTGGGAATATGAAAAATGCTGATTCAAGTCTCTTATAAATTACAGTAGAATTAGCTTGATTATCGCAAATTATGCTATAATCGTTTGTTAAATGATATTTCTTAATGAATTTAAAGGACCGCAAACTCAATTCTCTTATAATTTTAAGAAGAATAAGCATTTAAATAAAAAAAATTGACCATAATTCGTTTAAGTTTGTAGTTATCTTCAATAGTTCAAGAAAAAAACTTGATGGAATTCGCCAATTCCTGTCACGAAATTAGGAAAAATAGGGTTGCTGGATTGGAAAAAAAGGCTCCTGAGTCTGAACGCTGAACAAATTGAGACTGTTAGAGCTTGATTCTCTTGTAACTTTTAATAGAATTCACTTTGACCATTGATTTTTACACTTAATTGGTTTTGTTACAGTTTGGGCTATCTTCAAGAATCCAAAAAGTATTGTAATACATAAGGAAACAGTTGGGAACATGAAACACCTTGACTTAAGTCTCTTATAAATTACAGTAGAATCAATTTTTAGACTTGATTTCCGCAAAATACGCTGTAATCATATGTTAAATCATATTTTTTTAATATATATGAAGAAACAAAAACTTCATTCTCTTCTAATTTTAGTAGAATAAATTTTTTGAACAGAATTCGTTACAGTCTTCGATTATCTTATCTTATCTAATAGTTTGAATAAAAACTTGATGGAATTCACCAATTCAAGTCATGAAATAACAGAAAATAGAGTTGCTGGATTGGATGAAATTGCTTCTGGGTTTAAACGCTGAACAGATTGAGACTGTTAGAGCTTGATTCTCTTATAACTTTTAGTAGAATTCATTTTAACCGTTGATTTTTACACTTAACCTGTTTTGTTATAGTTTGAGCTATGTTCAAGAATTCAAAAATATCGTAATACATGGGGAAATAGTTGAAGATATGAATAACGCTAATTCCAGTCTCTAATAAATTGCAATTGAATTAATTTCAAGTTTGAAGTTTCGCTGTAATCGTTTATTAAATCATTTTCGATAAATCAAAATATTTTTTAATACGTATAAATAAACGTGAACTTAATTCTCTTATAACGTATACCAGAATCAACTTCTAAATTTATTTATTTTCGTTAGAATTTATAACAGATTTGTTTTTCTTGAATACAGAGGAATTTCATGAGATAGTTGCTTTTGCACTTGATCAGTTTTCTCCTAGTTTTGAGCTATCTTCAAGAATTCAAAAGATATCTCGAGCTTTAGTCTCATATAAATTACAGTAGAATTAACTTCTGGACTAGATTGGCGCAAATTACGTTGTAATCCTTCATTAAATTATGTTTTGTAATAAATATGAAGAACCGCACACTTCATTCTCTTATAGCTTATAGTAGAATTAACTTCTAATTTCATTTATTTCCACCAGAATTTGTTACAGATTTGTGTTTTATTTAATACGGAAGAATCTTGATGAGATTACCAAATTTATATCACGAAACAAAAAAAAATTGGATTGTTACAGCCAGGGCATTGAGCAGATTGAGACTTTTAGAGCTTGATTATCTTATAACTTTTAGTAGAATTCTCTTACCGTTGAATTTTGCACTTAATCGGTTCAAGAACTCAAAAAGTATCGTAATACATAAGTAAACATTTGGATATACGTAAAATACTAACTTTAGTCTCTTATAAATTACAGTAGAATTAATACTGGGTAATCGTCGGGAGTCATACATGAGTTGGTGCATAAAATAAATGGGTTTGATGAAAATTTTGACCATTGTCTGAATAATTCAAGATTTACAAGAATTTGTAAACAGCTGTGAAATCTATATGTCACGGTTTTCAAATGCACAATTTAAATTAACTAATTCCTTCACTCTGAATTGAATTAGGTCTCAGTTCGTTGAATTGGCAAATCTGGGAGAACATCTCTTCCGAACCGCGGACGATTTAAATAAATTATATCTCATGGATTGAAATCTTAGTGTTGCAATAAAAAATTCAGTCTAGTCCGGAGAACTACATGCTGGCTTAATGCCATATATTCGTTATTAATTATAGTTAAACGAATTGATTTTGGGAGCTGACATCGCGTTGTTCTAATTTTAACAAGAATTTTTCTTGTTTGACGTAATCCTTAATTTTGTGACTGCATATTAAAGATGAAATATCGCAAGGGTGACGCCACAAGTGTTTGGGGCAAATGACTAAAACCGGCAACGGAAATTTCTAAAAGCTATAAACTAAGTAACATTTTATACTAAAAAGCAGAAGCAAGTGTCATGTTATTTTCGTAATCATGTGACAGACGTGCATAAATTTGATTGATGATAACATCTTAAACTGTACTTGAAAATTTTCCTGAGTCTGAACGCTAAACAAATTGAAACTGTATCTTGATTCTCTTATAACTTATAGTAGAATTTACTCTAATATTTTGGAACTAAATCGTTTTCCTCACAGTTATGAGCCCAAAAAGTCAAAAAATACTGAAGTCTCTTAAAAATTATAGTGGAATTAATTTTATACTTGATTTGCGCAAATTAGTAATCATTTATTTAATTATTTTCGATATGCCAAAGTATTTTATATATATATGGAACAACCAAAACTTCATTCTCTTATAAATTATAGTAGAATTAAATTATAAATTTATTGTTTTCAGCAGAATTCGTTACAGATTCAAGTATTCTTAGGATATTCAAATTTATAGATTGATTCTCTTATAACTTTTAGTAGAATTCCAATATATATATTAGGTATTGATGGTCGTAAGTATGACTAACGTATTTTAAATCGTGTACAATCAATCAAATTGGGATCAGTGAAGTATAAACTTACCTAAGATAAAAACGAAAACTGTCGCAAAGTTCTCGTTCTTAATTTCTAGTGTTTCTCTCAGCAATCTGTAATAAAAAAAAGTAAATAAATAAATATTTTGGCAATACATTCCAATTTTATTTTGTTTATTAAGGTGAGAATAGATAGAAAGATGTGAGAAGCGATCAAATTAAAATAATTAAGTGCGTTTGTTTGTATCCGTTTGGTGCAAGTGCAAGAATTTAATCCAAGTACCTCAATCAATAAAAAACTCCAAAACAAATGGATGTTCAGGTCCCCTAGATCTAGAAGACCCTCCAATGTGAACAACATCGGAGCCGTCACTAAACTGACCATCGACTGCGCCACTATCAGCTTATCACCTAGCCATCGGCGATGAAACTATCACGCGATTGGCCGGTTGCAAGTATTCAAAAGTACGTGTCTACAATTGATTGTTTAGCATAGGGGTTGTCATAGAGACCTCACTATATTCAAATACAAACAATGCGCGCGAACAGTGCTGTAGTTAGACAAATTACAGGGGGCGCACAATGCCTACTGAATCATTTAGTAGTGCATGTGGACATAACTGATATTGCGGATGTTCTGCTTCAATAAGTAACTAATTTTATAATTATATTGAAAAGGAGGACACGTGAATTATAAACGACACACTTTTATACAATAAAATATTATTTTTTGTTAATGTCAACGGGCGGGCTACGCCCGCTCTGACCAAATTCGCCGCAGTGGATATTCGACGGTGTAAGACTGTCTATTAATTTTTAAAGAATTAGTTTGCACAAGGAGCATACTAATTTGTTAATTTCAACAAACATTTATCAAACAATTTTAATTTGTGTGCTATAAATTATTCATTCAAAGTTAAATGGGGTAAATAAAAAAAGGCAACGTTTTCAATTATAATGTATGATGCTTCACATGAAAAACTATGCGTATGTACTCAAATTAATAGCGTTGTGTATTGCATTAATGAAATAGTCAGCTATGATGAAATTTTCATGCTTGGAAGCAGCTTTTCCTTTTGATGTTTGCTCTGATAATATTATGAAAGCAAATATGCACATTTCATTAAATGATATAATTACCATTAGAAAAACAATTAAATTAGATTCCTTTCTGGCTTTTTCCAATTTTTCCGATATTTCGTGTACTTTTAAATTGACTATATAGTTTACTTTTATATTACACATTCGCGTGATCTACTCATTAAATTTTTTTGTGCGCCTTGCTGCTTTTGTATTCAATTCTATAAAATATAATTTTGTTAATGTTGTTTGTTAGTTTTTTATTATTCATACGACTGTACTAAAAGTTGAGTACATAAATATGAGAAAGGTATATTACGTTATTCTAATATCGATTTTTTTTGATATCATAATCAATCATGTTGTTTTCAATAAATACCTAATGCCTTCCATTAGACTGCCACTGAAATTCTCAAATATATACAGGACATAAAAAAACGCGGCTGAAACCACGCAGACCGGCTAGACGTAGCTTAGGCGCTCCCGAAAAAGGTTGAGCAGACTGGGAGCGCCAAAGCTATATATATATAACAACTAACAATATTTCAACTATTTTATCAAACTCATAAAAGGTGTTTAAAAAAAGAACACAGCTAAACGTTGAATATTCAGCTCCCGGTGCAGAAAGTCTGCCTGCACCCAGCGAGAGAGAACGAGCGATAGGAGATCTGCTGATATCGGTATGCTTTTTCTCTGTCAGACTCTATTCCTTCACTTTCCTAATACTGACTATGCTAAACAGACCTCGCTCGCCGTGCAGCAAGAAATGCTGCACCTCAAGCGTTGACATATATAGCGGAGTGGCCCGCGAGGCGCGCTCGTATTTCTGGTTGCATAAATAGATAAAATACGCTCTTTCTCTGATTTTATAATGAAAATTCGTGAAACAAAATAAAGTATTCATTTTTATTTACGTAATGTCTAATATTTCCATAGGGTGTGCAGTGCACACCCTGCACATATGGACTGCACGCCACTGCCACATATTGTAAATAAATTTGGGTTACTACAATACCTTCATCTCAAACGAACCCACTGTGTTGTATTGTCGAAATCAAACCAACCGCTCGGCAGATATTCTTGTATCAATTATTTATGTTTGTGGAAACTTCAACATGAGCCTCATTACAAAATTAATAGTAGAAACGTATAATCAAAATAATTTATGGATTATTAATGAAATGAGTTTCCAAACTGCGATTGTTTGAAGCAGTAATTTTTTTTTTTATTTGAATATATATAGTAATGAGGTATTGATTTCTTTGGGTGAACTTTTTTGTAATCAGTGAATAAATGCTATTAAATAGCGCCAAGAAAATAACTCCCAACGATTTAATGTAACACAGAAAATTATTATTATTATATTAGTTGGGGCTTTTAGTTTTCACTGGACAAATGACAATGACTAAAAGTAGGCAGAAGTGTGGGGAGTATAATTTGTTTTGGGATTTTTATTATTGTGATGTGCGAGAGTGTGGAGGCTCATAAAAGTGGAGTAGGCTTGGACTTGACCGCACCGCACCGCATCATATCACCCCTCCCAATAGAAGCATCTAGCAATATTCCAAAAATGTGGTAGAACTTTCGAGAAATGGATATTTCTATATATAAAGGCAAGCCAAAGACTTGGGTAGGAGTAGTGTAATGGTGACGCTAGAGCAGTGAATATCAAAGAGTGAAGTGATCAATGTATATGTATATATATAGCTTCAGCCCCTCAAAATGATTTGAATAAACGATAAATTTCAATTCTTACAGGTGTTCCACTTCTATATATATTCCATGTTTATTTGTGATGATGAAATTTGATAACTAATAACAGAAATTAAATTTATTTCCTTGCAATGTAAATGAATGAATTCCATTAGGAAATTACTTGTGACAATTAAATTTATCAGATCGTCGTCAATAAAACATCACATCCAATTAATCAAGATCTAAATAAATAATTAAAAATGAAATCATTTCATCATTTTTTGAATAAAATGTAAAACTTCTGAATAAAAAATTAAGGAAACGTAAAAAACATTTCGTGACGAAATGTCGTGACCACTTCGAAACATCTCAGGCTCGATTTGTATCTGGTGAAGTTCTCATCATTATAAAATCATAAATAAATTATTGGGGTATTATTTGAATAATTCTCTTTAATTATTTTCATTTGCAGCACCAATATTTCCGATTTGAATAGCTCAACAAGTGATACCCTACAAAGATATTTTCTAGGAAAAAATTCAGCCTCCAAAACTGTTTGCATGCTGAAATCCTCATAAGTATTTTTCATTTTGCACGAATGCAACACATTTTATTTCAGCGGATATCTCCATTACACACCATAAACCTGCATATCCGGAAAATGATTTGCACGTCATCTTCAATATTCTATTTGATATGAAAATAGGTGCTTATATAAATTAATAAAAGCCTTACGTTGCTGCAACATGTGAGGGTTCTCAGGAATGTGTTCAAATTCCCAGATGATGATGAATATTTTATTATACTCACTTTGTAACTCGCTGTTAACCTGTATTTTAAAAGTTTTTTTTAATGTGAACGTAGAGCTATCAAATATTAAATTCGGTCTCACCAAAATCCGGACCGTAGCCGACAAAACGCGCGTGCCATACTTAAACGAAGATTTGGCGCTCCCGGAAAGCAGACTGGGAGCGCCAAAGCTATATATATATATATATATATATATATATATATATATATATATATATATATATATATATATATATATATATATATATATATATATATATATATATATATATATATATATATATATATATATATAGAGCAGACCGGCTAGACGTAGCTTTGGCGCTCCCGGCAAAGATTGAGCAAACTGGGAGCGCCAAAGCTATATGACGTAGCTTTGGCGCTCCCGGCAAAGGTTGAGCAGACTGGGAGCGCCAAAGCTATAAATTAGCTCAATGAATTAATGTTGAGCCGCGCCTCTAATTTTACCGGTTAAATGCTTATGGTCTCGTCATACTTGATCATCAACGGTGCATAACATGGTATTTCCCAATTCATGGATTGGTAGGGGAAAATCAATTGGATGTCCACCAAGGCCCCCGAATTGAACTCATTGAATTTTTTTTTGTAAGGTTATTTAAAATCTAGTAGGGAGGAATTTTAGAAGAATTAAGACAGAAAATTGTAGAGGAAAAAGACTTTTTATGATAGATTAAGCTATTGTTTGGCAGAAAATGATTCACATTCGTTGGGAATCGAATCCACAACTCGCCTACCTTCTATTGCATGTGAAGCTAATTCTTTCCGAGACTTTTTATTTGCGAAACGAATACTTGGGACACAAATTCAAGAAATAGTACGAACATCGACGGGCTGCTTTATTTGTCTTTCCACTAGTGGAAAGAAAAACTGTCAAAATTGGATGTTGAAGTAGTTCCTTTTAGAAGAAATTAATCTTGAAATTGGATTTGGATTTTAAATTATTCTATAATAGTTTCTCGCACGCAAAAGTATAATTTCTACTGTAATAAATACAGAAATTATTTCAAGTGACACTGCTATCAATAAAATGTTACAAGTGCGTAATATTCATGTAATATTCTAAATAGGTTATTTTATGTTTGTTCCAAAGGACACACAACAGACATGAATGTAATTTCAATATTTGATTAAACTAGTCGATAATGGCAGAAAATCATGATTGAACTTTCCCGCCATTTTAAAAAAATGATTGCTTACAGTCTGCCAACTAGACAAATGGCAAGTTTGGTTCATAAAAAAACGATAAATGAGAATTAAAATATTTTATGATATGCACATCACCTTCAGCATATTTTTATTGACTAATTTCACAAAATGTCCAACAATTTGTTCAGCTTCTAAACCATATTTATATCATGTGTATGAAGATAAGTGTTTTTTGGCAAGAAAATTTGAGGGGCCACCTGGTGTTGAATAAACAGATGCCAAATAATTACCTGCCGCACTATTTTATGAATGAGATGGCAAAGTTTCGCTAATTTGTCTAATAAAAAAATAATTTTGATTTCAATTTTTTCGAATTAAATTAATTTGTGAATGCTCCAATAATTTCCACTTTTTTGAACGAATTCATTTCAATATAAGCATGAGATCTTCAAAAACAAATTAGCTTCAGTTCAGGCACATTAATAACCAAATACAAACCTAAAAAAATAAAAATAAAATTAACACACTGTAACAATCATTTCAAATAAAGTAGGTACGTAAACAAAAGGTCATTGCCCTCGAGTCTAATATACTTAATATGGAAATTGTAGGGTTACTAAATAATTTAAAATTCAAATCGTATTACAAACACTTGATAATAGTTTTTTATTGTTATTTCGGGAAAAACAGTAACCTACATAGAAGCTACACGTCCAGTTAATCCCACGTAAAAAATTCAGATCGCCTCTGCTCATTCAGTTTTCTAAACACAGCCCAATAAATCATCCGGAGGCGTAAGAATTTCAACAGTTGACTATCAATATGCAAAATAGCTGCGCAATCTTCAGGAAGATCAAAAGACTTCAACAAAAAATTTAGAGTTTAGTTGAAAAGGAGTTTTTTACTTATTATTATTTTAAAATACAATAATTTGTTTTTAATTACAAGCTAATGTATTCTTCAAAAAATATTATTCTTAATGTAATCGCTTTCTCTAATAAGTCATAAATTAGGAAGGGGGGTGATTATTGAATTTTTTATTGGGTTGCAATTGTTATTATTATTACCGTTATACTGAATGTTAATTGAAGTCATACTTTTATTATTTATTTTACGAAATCACCATTTCTCGTGACACAAAGCTACATCGTAAATATTTTATGTATGTTGATAATTTAGAAAATGTTTTACCGGATATTGATTTTTTGAAAGGAGTGCTTTTGTTGGAAATGACTCATATTTAAAGAGAAAAATATATAGATATATATTCGGGAAATGAATCCACTACTCGCCTAACACAACTCGCCTAACACAGCTCGCCTAACACAGCTCGCCTACCTTCTCTTGCATGAGAATCTAGTAATTTAGCATGGTATTCTTGCAGAAACTCATTATGAATAGAAGGCAGGCGAGATCGTAAATTAAAAAAAAGAAAAATGGGGTAGGTACGACCCTGTATTTTAAATTTCTTGCTTAAATAATGACAGACTGGTTTCTTAAGTAGTATATAAATAATAAAAATGTTTGATATTTTTCTATATATAGGGTCCACCCTCTTAGCATTGTTCTGTCAGTTGGCATTTGTTTCAAGGTACAAAACAACTGACAATCAACCCTAACCGCATTCATCAATACATGCTATGTCCCATATAGTTACAGAGCAAAGCAACGGCGCAATACCGTGTATTTCTTGTACCACTAATCATTTTAGGCTTTGAATTAGTGATGAGGGATGTCATTAAATATGTATCGAATGATAGGGTGGGGTATGAGAGGGTTCAGGGGGCGTGGCAGCCGCGTGGCGACTGTCGACTGTTTGTGATAGTCGTGGCCAGCGTTGCCTAGGAACCGGTGTGTGTCGTGGTGGCCACTGCACGCGATACTATCGTCAGAAAAGTACGATCAAACACGGATAAACCGATTATGATGGACACATGCTCGGTCGTCCGTCCGGACTATATTTTCCGCCCATATACAGTGGCGCCACACATTTTTTCCAATCGACTGTATTGAAGAAACATGTGTCTACAGTTGCATCCCATTTCTGAATCTGCTATTTTGTAAGGTCACTTTACAGTGCCCTGTATTTCTTATAAAGAACGTCTGCAACTTTACCCTACCTTTATACATAATAAAACTTATTATTTGTATTATTTGCAGACGGTAACTAATCATTTTTTTCACCAATTTCACCCTTCGTCTCGTGCATGAATGCAAAAATTAAACAAGCTCAGAAATCAAACAGATCTGTTGGAACATTTTGGAACGTTCTAACAAATTGTAGAAGGTTTTGAAATGTCCTGGAAAGTTTTGAAACATTTTAGAACGTTTCAAAACATTTTGGAATGTACTGATATATTCTAGAGTATCGTGAAGCATTCAGGAAACTTTTTGGAACATTTTGGTACGTCCTGACACTTTCTGGAACGTTTTAGGACATTCTGGAACGTTTCAGGACATTTGGTAATGTCCTGAGTAATTTCCATAAGGTTTTGAAACACTCCAGAATCTTTGGGACATTTTGGAACGTAGTGACATATTCTGGAAGGTTTTAAAATATCCTGGGAAGTTTCTTTGGAACATGCAGAATGTTTTGGAACATTTTGGAATGTACTGACATATTCTAGAATATCTTGAAGCATTCTGGAACATTTTGAAATGTCCTGAACCATTTTAGGACATTCTGCTAGGTTCTGGCAAATTCTGGAACATTTTAAAATGTTATGAACCGTTTTAGGACAATTTGGGACGTTCTGATACAATCTGCAATGTTTTGAAGCATCTTGGAAGGTTTTCTCGATATTCCGGAACATTTTGGGACATTCTGACAAATTCCATGAGGTTTTGAAGCATTCCAGAATGTTTTGGCACCTTCTGGAACGTAGTGACATATTCTGGAAAGTTCTGAAACGAATCGGAACGTTTCAAGGCATTTTATAGAACATCTTGGAGCATTCTGGAAGGTTTTTGAAAATCCCGAAGCTTTTTAGGATATTTTGGAACGTCCTGACAAATTCTGGAACAACTTACGACATTTTAGAACGTCCTAATACATTCTACAATATTTTGAACATTTTGATAAGTGCTGACAAATTCTGGAACGTTTTAGGATATTTTGGAAGGTTTTGACAAAGTCCATAAGATTTTGAAACATTTCGGAATGTTTCCGGACGTTTCGGAACGTACTGACTAATTTTGGAAGGTTTTGAAATGTCCTGGGAAGTTTTTAAAACAGTTCAGAATGTTTTCGGACATTTTGGAACGTACTGACATATTCTGGAAGGTTTAAACTGTTCTGGGAAGTTTTTTGAAACATTCCAGAATGTTTTGGGACATTTTGGAACGTACTGACATAATATGGAAGGTTTTGAAATTTCCTGGGTAGTTTTGAGAAATCTTAGAACGGTTCGAGATATTTTGAGATGTATTGACATACTAGAATATATTGAAGCATTCTGGAAGGTCTTAAGAAATCCTGGAACTTCTTGAGACATTTTTGTTGCACCTGACAAATTCTGGAACGTTTGAGGACATTTCGGAAAGGCCTGATACATTCTACAATGTTTTGAAGCAAACTGGAAGGTTTTCTGAACATTTCGGAACGTTTTGGGACATCCCGACACATTTTGGAACGTTTTATAGCATCCTGAAAGGTTTTGAAACAAATTGGAACATTTTCAGGCATTATAGATGATTTTGAAACATTCCTGAACGTTTCAGAACATTTTGAAACGTCCTGAGAAATTTTATGAAGTTTTGAAACATTTCGGAATGTTTTGGGACATTTTGGAAGGACCTGATATATTCTGGAAGGTTTTGGAATGTCCTAAGAAGTTTTGAAACATCTCAAAATGTTCCAAGACATTTTGAAATGTACTGAGATATTAAAGTACTCTAGGAGGTTTTTAAAAATCCTGACACATTCTGGAATGTTTTAGAATATTTTGGAATGTCCTGACACATTCTGGAATGTTTCAGGAATGTCCTGACAAATTCCATTAGGTTTTAAAACATTTCGAAATGTTTCAGGATATTTTGGAACGTTTTGAAATGTCCTGGGAAGTTTTTAAAACATTCCTAAATGTTTTGGGACATTTTGGAACGTACTGACATATTCTAGGTTTTGAAATTTCCTGGGAAGTTTTGAAACATCTTAGAACATTTTGGAATGTACTGACATATTCTAGAATATATTGAAACATTCTGGAAGATCTTTAAAAATCTCGGAACTTTTTGGGGCATTTTGGTACCACCTGACAAATTCTGGAACGTTTTAGGACATTTTGGAACGGCCTGACACATTCTGCAATGTTTTGAAGCATCCTAGAAGGTTCTCAGAACATTCTGGAACGTTTTGGGACATCCTGACACATTTTGGAACGTTTTAGAGCATCCTGAAAGGACTTGAAGCATAATTAGAACATTTTCAGGCATTTTGAAATATTTCGAAACTTTTTAGGACATTTTGGAGCGTCTTGACAAATTCCATAATATTTTGAAACATTTCGGAATGTTTTGCGACATTTTGAAACATACTGACATATTTTGGAAGGTTTTGAAATGTCCTGCAAGGTTTTGAAACATCTCATAACGTATTCTGGACGGTTTTTAAGAATCCTTGAACTTTTTGGGTACAACCTGATACATTCTGGAACGTTTAAGGACATTTTGGAAGGTCCTGACAAATTCCATAAGGTTTTGAAACATTTCGGGACATTTTGGAACGTACTGACATATTTTGGAAGGTTTTGAAATGTCCTGGAAAGTTTTGGAACATCTTAAAAAGTTTCTAGACATTTTAGAATGTACTGACATATTCTAAAAAAATTTGAAGCATTCTGGAAGGTTTTTAAAAGTCCTGAAACACTTTAAGACATTTTGGTACATCCTGACCTATTCTGGAACATTTTAGGGCATTTTGGAAAGTCCTGATACATTCTGCAATGTTTTGAAGCATCTTGAAAGTTTTATAAACATTCCAGGACGTTTTGGGACATCCTGACACATTCTGGAACGTTTTAGAGCGTCTTGAGAAGTTTTGAAACATAATTGGAACATCTTCAGGCATTCTGAGAAATTTTGAAATGTTTCGGAACTTTTAAGAACATTTTGAAACGTCCTGACAAATTCTGTAAGATTTTGAAGCATTCCAAATGTTTTGGGACATTTTGGAACGTACTGACACATACTGACATATTCTGGAAGGTTTTTAAATGTCCTGGGAAGTTATGAAACATCTTATAACATTTCAAGGAATTTTGAAATGTACTGACATATTCTAGAGTATCTTGAAGCATTCTGAAAAGCTTTTAGAGATACCAGAGCTTTTTAGGAAATTTTGGTACGTCCTGATAAATTCTGCAATGTTTTGAAGCATCCTGGAAGTTTTCTGAACATTCCGGAACGTTTTGGGACATCCTGAACATTTTGGAATATCCGGAAAGGTTCTGAAACATTTTCAGGCATTTAAGAAGGTTTTGGGACATTTTGGAATGTATTGACATATTCTGGAAAGTTTTGCAATGTCCTGAGAAGTTTTGAAACATTTCAAAACATTGCAAAACATTTCGGAATGTACTGACAATTTCTAGAATATTTTGAAGCATCCTGGAACACTTCAGGATATTTTGGTTCGTCCTGATCCATGCTGGAGCATTTTAGGACATTCTGGAACGTCCTGAAACGTTCTGCAATGTTTTGAAGCGGTTTGGAAGGTTTTGGGACATTCTGACACAATTTGGAATGTTTCAAAGCATCCTGAAAAGTTTTGGAACATAAATTGGAGCATTTTAAGGAATTTTGGAGGTTTTGAAATATTCTGGAATTTTTTAGAACATTTTGGAACGTTCTGACAAATTCCATTAGGTTTTGAAACATTCCGGAATGTTTTGGGGCATTTTGGAGCGTACTGACATATTCTGGAAAGTTTTTAAATGTCCTGGGAAGTTTTGAAACAACTCAGAAAGTTTCAAGACATTTTTGAATGTACTGACATATTCTAGAAAATCTTGAAACATTCTGGAATGTTTTTAAAAATCCTGAAACGCTTTAGAGCATTTTGGTATGTCCTGACACATTCTGGAACGTTTTAGGACATTTTGGAACGTCTTGATACATTCTACAATGTTTTGAAGCAATCTGGAAGGTTTTCTTAACATTTTGGGACATTTTAGAACGTCCTGACATATTTTGAACAAAATTTGAAAGCGTGCGAAACCAACGCTGTTTATAAGGTTTTGATTTTTAATTTTTTTTAATTTACTTATGGGGAATAAATCGGCGCCACTGGGACTCCAACCGGTGAACGAACAGAATCGATTGGAAAATTATTGACGTTTCAAAAGAACAACAGAAAATGTAACGATCAGATACTAAGCATATATATAAAATATCCAATGTCCTAATGGTTGTCTTTTATGGATAATATAAACAAAGCAATAAATAACTACAAATAGGTCAATACTCAACACAGAGCTGCAAGAATGCAATGAATTTTATTCGCATTCATAAGGCATCTAATTTTTTTTTTTCTGTAGGAATTGAGTAACGTTTTGAAAGTGTGCTCAACACATATGACGTCATGATTAAAGACGGTTTGAATACTAATATTTGCATTAACATAATTGTTCTTAGAATACAGTTTTTATCAATAAAATTATTGATCGTAGCTACGCAGTCAACAAATAAACAATTGAAATATGTACTGATATGAAAAGTTATATCTCGATAATGCCTAACCAATAATAATTGAGGTCACGTTATAGATTGAATAATGAGCACTATTTTATTCCTTTTATGCTCATAAAGCATCGATATAAACAACTTTATTATTAATTTATTGCTAGTTGTGTTGTACACGATTTTATAGAAATGTAAGTAATTGCACCCACAATTTCGTGTAACGATACGGCTGGAAAATATATTAATTATACTGCAATTAAATGCAACCTCAATGACATCATCAAATGTGATTAAATTGTAGAAAAACTCATTTTCATCATCAACTACAACAGTTTTTTTTGTGTATAAACTAGTCTTACATTGTTTGAGCATCAACTTCAAAATGACACTAAAACTATCGTCATTTGTTTTACTCGTACAATAATCAATACTGAAAATACTAATGATAAAATTATGAACAGGAATGATTCAACAGAAAGACAAACAAAAAAATGCATAATACCGGCAAATACTAAACCACGCTTTTGTTTAAACAATTCACCATCACCCTAATCTACAAGAAACAGTATCAAAGCATGCTTGATATTGAAATATAACAAAATATAACAACTTACCCAACAAATATGTAGTAAAAAGGTGTAAATTAAAATTACAAGCACGAATTATAACGCACCAAACACAAATGGCGTACGCCTATGCTGATAATGCCAACAGACAAAGAAGACGCAAGCGCCAACAGCCAGCAGTTGAACGTTTTGTTTGCGAAAATAGCACTTATGGCAGAGGGAATAAGGAATCAATAACAGTTGAGAATCGGATGTGCTACGACATCTGTGGGATATTTATAGCAACAAATATTTATGGAAAAGTATTTTTATCGCTGTTATCTTATATTCATGAATAAAGGAATGTCTAAAAAATAACAATAACAGTCTGACACTCAGATTGGAGCCAGCACAACTGTCTTTAAATTGGACCAATCACAGAATGAATTCACGCCGCGGCAATTACAAATGATGCATTAAAAAAGTTCATTTTTTGCACAGACTCCTGCTACCACTTTTTAATACTTGCTATATTTTTATTGAAGCCTAGAGCTATCTAGAACGCTCCAGAATGTTGTACAATGTTCCAGGACGTTTGAGAATGTTTCAGAATGCTCTTCAATGTACTAAAACGCTGCACAAATGTTTCAGATTGTTTTACGATGTCCTAAAAGACTCCAAAATTTTGAGTAATGTTTTAGAACATTCCAGAATATTGAACAATATTCTCAAACGTTCCAGAACGTTGTACAATGTTTCAGATTGCTTCAGAATGTTGAACAATGTTTCAGAACGTTATGCAATATTTCATAACATTGCTTAAAATATTTCAGAGCACTTCAGGAAGTTCCAAAATGTCCTAGAACAATGTTCCAAAATGCTGCAGGATATAATAAAATGTTTTACGATGCTCTAAAACACTCCAGAACATTATACAATGTTCTGGAACTGTTTATAATATTCCAGAACGCTGGAAAATTATTCATACTGTTGTACAATGTTACAGAATTGTTAAAAACGTTCCAGAAAGTCCTAGAACGTTGTACAATGTTCCAGAACGCTTGAGAATGTTACAGAATGTTAAACAATGTTCCAGAACGTTGAGCAATGTTCTAGAACAATGTACAATATTCTAGAACACTTCAAAAAGCTATACATTGCAGAAAAATGTTCCAAAATGCTGCACAGCATTGTACAATTTTCCAGAACGCTTCAAAATGTTCCCAAATCAGTATCAAAATACTGCAAAATGTTATACAATATTCCAGAGCACTTCCGGACGTCCGACAATGTTCTAGAACGCTTGTACAATGTTCTAAAATACTGCAGAACATTATTAAATGCTTTACGATGTTCTTAAGCACTCCAGAGGATTATACAATGTTTTGGAACGATTTATAATGTTCCAGAGTGCTGGAAAACATTTCATACTGTTATACAATGTTCCAGAACAGTTTAAAACATTCCAGAATGTTATAGAAAGTCCTGGAACGTTGTACAATGTTCCAGAACGCTTGAGAATGTTAAACAATGTTCCAGAGCATTGAGCAATGTTCCAGAACATTGTACAATATTCTAGAGCACTTTATAAAGTTATACAGCATTCTACAATTTTGCAGGACGCTTCAAAATGTTCCAAAATGCTTCAACAATGTATCAAAATACTGCAAGATGTTGTACAATATTTCAGAGAGCTTTAAAATATTCGATAATGTTCTAGAGCGCTTTTAAAGTCTACCAAATTGCTGCAAAATATAATAAAATGTTTCAGAATGTTTCACGATGTTCTAAAACACTCCATAACGGTTTACAATGCTCTACAACTTTACAGAACGCTGCAGAATGTTGTACAATATTGTAGAGCACTTCAAGACGTTCGAGCATATTTTAGAACGCTGGAAAACGTTTCATACTGTTATACAATATTCCAGAACGGTTGAAAACGTTTCAGAACGTTCTAGAAAGTTTTAGGAAGTTGTACAATGTTCCAGAACGTTTGAGAATGTTAAATAATGTTCCAGAATGTTAAGCAATGTTCTAGAACATTGTGCAATATTCTAGAACCCTTCTAAAAAAAGTTATACATTACTGAAAAACGTTATAAAATGTTCCAAAATGCTGCATAGCGTTCTACAATTTTCCAGGACGCTTCAAAATGTTCCAGAATGATTCAACAATGTATCAAAATACTGCAAGATGTTGTACAATCTTTCAGAAAGCTGGAAAATATTCGAGAATGTTCTAGAGTGCTTTTAAAGTCCACCAAATTGCTGCAAAACATAACGAAATGTTTCAGAATGTTTTACGATGTTCTAAAACATTCCATAATGGTTTACAATGTTCTACAACTTTACAGAATATTGCAGAATGTTGTACAATATTGTAGAGCACTTCAAGACGATCGAGAATATTTTAGAACGCTCCAGAACGTTCCAGAATGTCCTAGAACTTTCTAGAACGCTTGAGAATGTTACACAATGTTTCAAAATGCTCTAGAATGTTATACAATATTCCAGAAAACTTCAGAACGTCCAGAAATGTTCTAGAATGCATTTACAATGTGCCAAAATACTGCAGAACATAATAAAATGTTTCAGAATGCTATATGATGTTCCAAAATACTCCAGAACACTTTACAATGTTCTAGAACCGTTTATAACGTTCTAGATTGCTGGATAATACTTCATACTATTATACAATGTTCCAGAACGTTTGAGGATGTTCCACAATGTCAAACAATGTTCCAGAACACTGTGCAATATTCTACAATTTCCCAGAACGCTACAAAACGTTCCAGAATGCTTTAAAAATGTATCAGAGTACTGCAAAATTTTGTACAATCTTTCAGAAAGCTTCGAAATATTCAAGAATGTTCTAGAGTGGTTTTTAAATCTACCAAAAAGTTGCAGAATGTAATAAAATGTTTCAGAATATTTTACGATGTTCCAAAACATTTCAGAACGGCTTACAATGTTCTAGAACTTTACAGAACGCTGCAGAATGTTGTACAATATTTCAGAGCACTTCAGGATGTCCGAAAATGTTCTAGAATGCTGCAGAACATAATAAAATGATTCAGAATGTTATATGTTGTTCTAAAACACTTCAAAGCATTAACAATAAGTCCTAGAACGCTAGAGAACACTTCATACTGTTATACATTGTTCCAGAACGTTTGAGGATGTTCCATAATGTCAAACAATGTTCCAGAACATTATACAATATTCCAGAACAATTTACAATATTTCAGAGCATCTTAGAAAGATATACAAAGTTCCAAAATGTTCCA
Organism: Dromius quadrimaculatus; assembly: GCA_963989225.1. Classification (NCBI taxonomy): domain Eukaryota; kingdom Metazoa; phylum Arthropoda; class Insecta; order Coleoptera; family Carabidae; genus Dromius; species Dromius quadrimaculatus. The sequence goes on from OZ022328.1 coordinate 1,486,683, forward strand.
GAGCGTTCTACAAGCTTCCAGAATGTTGTACAATATTCCAGAACATTTCAAAATATTCGAGAATGTTCTTAAAATGTACCAAAATGCTGTGGGACGTAATAAAATGTTTCGGAATGCTATACAATATTCTAGAAGTGTTTGTACTATTCTAGAACGTTGCAGAACGTTCCATACACTCATACAATATTCAAGAACGTTTTCACAATGTACCATAATATAATACAATAATTCAGAACGTTTCAGAATCTTCTACAACCTTCTAGAACGCTTGAGAATATCAAACAATGTTCCAGAACGTTAAGAAATGTTCTAAAACATTGTGCAATTTTTCAGGAAACTTCAGAAAGCTGTACAATGTTACAAAACGTTATACAATGTTCTAAAATGTTTCAGAGTGTTCTACAAGTTTCCAGAACACTTTAAAGTATTTTAAAATGTTGCAGAATGTTATACAATATTTCAGAACGATCAAGAAGGTTCTTGAGTACGTTTAAAATGTACAAAAATACTGCAGAATGGAATAAAGTGTTTCAAAAAATATTACGATGTTCTAAAACACTAGAGCGCTCTACAAATTTCCAGAATGCTTTTACAATCAATCAAAATACTGCAGAACATAATAACAATATTCTGGAACGGTTTATACTATTGCAGAACGCTTAAAAATGATGCAGAACATTCCAGAATGTTGTTTAGTGACAGCGACTGCGCCATCTTATTACACACAAAACAAGACGTTAACAACAAACAAACAATCAAATAATCAAAATGAATCCGAACACACAAAAGGATTTAGAAGAAAAAATTAAATTACGTAAGTAACAAATATGATTTCGGATAGTTTTATTATATTTTTATAACTTTTAGAAAGCCAAAAGTTTGAAGCAAACATTCAGAGCTTAATTTCTGTCAAAAATAAATTGAAAACAATTGATGAGGTAATCAAATTGAATAAAAAGTTATTGAAACATTATGAAGAAACACTTGAAGTAAGTAATTTGAATAAATTGATGTTCGAATAAGCTATTTTGAATATTGTAGGGACTTTTGGCGGAAAATGCACAAGTCGAATGGAATCAAACAAAAGCAAAAATGTTTTTGAAGTCAGACGCTCAGTTTGCAGAAAGTTTTAGGAGTAAAATTTTTCCTAAAGAAGTTAAAATGGAAGCAAATACCGTAAATAATATAAAATATGAACATGAAATATTTGAATTAAAGAAAGAGATAGGAAAATATGAAGCACAATGCAAAGAAAACGACAAAACAATGGAAGAACTTCACAAAAAATATTTTATATTGAAAGATTGTTTGTATAAAAACAAATGATTGTGTATATAAAAATATAGTAGAATTATTCGTTGTAATTTTCACTGATTCGATGCAGTTTTGATTTTGCAGCTTCTATATTATTTAATAAAGATTTAATATGATCTCTTCTGTGATTTAAAGATTTTTTTAGTTGTACCCTTTTGCTTCGTTCTTCCTGAATCAATATTTCCAATTTATTTTTCTTCTCAATAAGACTTTTCTTTTTTATTGCCTCCAATTGCGAATCACAGTCTCCTGTAGTAGGCCTCCTGAATAAAAAAACAAATGAATAACTGTATTTGAAATAACATAAAACTTACCAAGCTTTAAAATCTTTCTCAGTGCTGGAATCATTTATAAGTTGTGTGATTTCGTTATATTTATCGTCAATTTTAGTCTCACTGTACATCTTATCAATAACTTCATGAATATCTCGAATAATATCAGCTGTTTGCATATCATAAAGATGTTTAGCTGTAGCAGGCTTTTGTTTTAAAGTGGTTAATATGTCTTGGAAGTCTGATGAACTGCACAAAGAACCACAAAATTAAATTCGGATTTGTAACATAGGTAGAATAAATAAATGATATTCAGGCCGGGACAAGTGCAATTTGAATATCACAAAAACAAAGTTGCACCTATCAAGACCTAAACATTATTTACTTTAAAACAAACGCGAATTATAGAAAAGAATTTCATTAAGAGCCGTTATACACTTTTCAAACAAAGCATGAGGGCAATGACATTTGTACCTTACGCCTCCGGCGACTTCGTTTACAATATTTTTTAATGTAGGGCAAATTGATTCTGCGTTCCTCGCTGGAAGATCAAGCTTTTCAGTATCTGTTTCCGTCATTTTATTGATTATTTGTACACAATTCAAATAACACTGACATTTCTAATCAAACCTCACTTAAAATAAACGACTAATCTTTCGAACTGTCATTTAGTTCACAAATACGCCTGAAGGTGGCGGCAGTTATCAAACGTCTTTATTAATATTCAACTCCCCATAATAGGGCTAGACTTGGTTTTGAAATAAGTTTAAGGAATAAACTACCTATTAAAAATTGATTTATGAGTCTACGGTTATTTTTCCAGTTTTAGGGAATGATTTGTAATTTATGGTTATTTGTTGAGCATACTTTTGTTGAGTGTCTGACAGATACTTGTTGCATATTTAAATATGGTTTCGAAATGAATTAACTATATTAATTTATAAATCAAGAGTGATTTTTTCAGCAAATTGAATATTGATTTATGAATACAGCTACCTGTTGAGCAAATATAAATGCTGATTGTTTGACAGTTATTAATTATTTCACCCTTATATTGAAGGGTTGTACCAACTTTGAAAATGGATTAGACACCATTAGCTTCACATTGAATATTAATTTATAAATTTAGGGCTTTTTGTCTAGTTATTATAATTATTACGGTTATTTGTTGAGCAGATTTTTTGTAGAGTGTATGACAGATGACAGATTTTTGTTTTTTATTATTTGACCTCCTTTACTGTTTGGATTTGAAGGAACAGGGCCAAAACTTGTTTCGAAATAAATTTGGAAGCATAACCTTCCTATTATAAACGACAAAAATATATTTTGAATATTTGTTAGTTCACTAAGTTTTGCAGAGATGGCAGCATCTAGCACGTTTTGAAATCAATTATTATTAATCGTCGAAAATAGGGCCTATTTGACATATTTATGTACACCAAAGCCCTTTATATACTTTATTTTATTAGAATGATGTATTTTTGATCCATTGAAATAACAAATAACTTATTATTTAAAATATAATTTTTAGTTGCACTCCTTGACAGGTGCTGCCACTTGCGGAGAATTTTTGAACTTTACTCTTGACTTAGAAAAAAAAACGAATTTTTAAATAGGGAGTAAACAAAAACTTAATAATAACAATATTTAACTCCCAATAAACAATATAATTTTAATTTTATTCACGTCAAAAATAAGAATACAAGTTATTATTGAATTTAAATTGTTGTAAACTATTTAAAAATATATTTATTTTCTTAACTACTCCTGAAAACAATAAAAATAGGTTTTAGAAATAAATACAACTGTAAATTTTGTGGGAATGAGTTTATTTTGGGAATTAGGAAAGGTTACAAAGGTTCGAAGATTAATTGTTGATTACTCGATGCTGTTGTGATGTTGGAAGTCTTGTTCGCGATGTTGTTGCGTTGTTGTGAGCCTTGTTCGCCCCCAGGCAATGACTAAGGGGAAAGAGACGAACTCTTCTCCGGGAATTCTCCCTTTGGGTCTAGGAAAACCCCAGCGAAACCTAGACCAGAGAAGCGGCTCTTCGCTCGCTGCAACTGAAACAACAAAATAATTATTACAAGTCGGAAAATTTAAAAACAAATTGAACTCACTTGAACTTTGCAAGCGGCGGGCTAAAATTAATCAGTTGACTTCGTTAAAGTTCAATCCAGGGACAGGAACAGCTGTTACTGATGTACTGATCTTCTGCAACTACTGGAGGACTTCTTGGACGGCTGCTGGGCTCTGGTTCTTCTACTGGGCTTTGATTTTGCTGCTGGGCTCGGGTTTTGTTGCTGGATTCAGATTCCGCTGCTGGGCTCTGAAGTCTGGTTGTTACTGCAGCTGCAAGTTGCCATCTCCTGGACTCTAAATTTAAATTATAAATTCGAATATTAGACAAATTATTTCAGCAGTGATTGAAAACAGTTATACAATGAGTAATATTATATTACCTAGCTGATGATGCGGTGATGTTATGAAGATCCACGGCCGGCGACCTGAAACAGAAACTTAAAACAAATTTTGGTGAATCATGTTCAACAAAAAAAATATTGGAGTTGATTTTGGCAGCTGGGCTCATCCTCAGCTCCTCCCACGATGTCCATTCCCTCGATGTCCATTCCCTCGTTGTCCACCTCATCAGCTGGGCTCATCCTCAGCAAATGATCTGAAAAAATACAAATTAATTAGGAATCTGCGGAAAAACAATACAAAATATCTGAAAGAAAAATTGATTAGAACCTGAAAAGCAAAGTTTATTAGTCAACTTACGTCCTGTTGTTAATTTGTTGGAGGTGGTAATGATGAATTGAAGAAGCTGAAAGGGAATTTTTATTAGTCACATTCATTCAACATTCGTTCAACATTCAAAAGTGTTTTGTGTGTGTGTTTTGTTCGAAGAGTACGCGATTGATTGTTACTTTATTACTTCGCGAGGTTACTTAAAAGTGCTCGGATATATTTATGCTACTGATTGACTCTACTTTACTACCCCAATGAATGCCTGAGCGCTCAGACACCCAGCACCGGTGTGCTCGTCGTTTGCAAATAAAAAAAATACGTTGTTTGAATACGTGGCCAATGCATATTCCGAGGCCCGCGATACCGCCTAATTACGCGATATGGTAACCTTAAGTATCGGTCTCAGCTAATGTCGTTTCTTGAACTTAATCAAGGACCCCCGCCAGCTACCATATTTTCCCGACTTCCGATAGGTACATATCGAGAGTATGCCGTTACTCCCTAATTAGATCGCTCGTTCGCCCTAGAACTCATTGCAACCCCACGCGGTGGTGTTCATCAGGGGGGGTGCCTCTCGTAGCGGTACCTACGTGTGCACCGATTCCCACGTTGGACCTTTCATTACAGGCCTTTGCAAAAAAAACCAAGACATTTTATTTATTTATTACACATTAAAAGCAAAGACTAACATCGCAAATACGTGCCCCTAACGGACACGCAATGCGGAACAAATTCACCCCAATTTACATATTTAAATACACAAAATTTTGATCTCTACGTTAATAAGCAAAATTCACAACCCCAAATATATCACTTGAGCACTTTTAAGAACTTTAAATCGATGTTTTATTCGAGAAATACGCGACGTACATCCGAACTGTACGACTAACCGAACAAAAGTAAGCGTCCCAACACAAATCAATATTCAACGCGGCACTACGTCATTCAAATAGCCCATCGCTGCAATGAGTTAGAACGAGACGGTAACAGTAACGTATCGCTTAGAGTAGCGATAAACGAAGCTCACATCTGCATGCAAGTTGAGGCGAAGTTAATATAATCAAACTTGATGAGAAAAGAATTTATTAATAAATGAATTTGTATAGAAATATACATTTGAAACGACAAAAGGCCAATACATGACTTCCCGTTCTTTTAAACATGAAAATATTATTTATTCACAATAAATTTATTTTATACAGTGTGGCTCATTTTTAAAACATTATTTATTAGTAAATTTGATTGAAAATTGAATAAAAATATGAATTTGAAATTATAATCTTCCGTCATTTGAAATATAGTAACATTATTCAATTATTAACAATTTAAATTATACAGGGTGTACATTTGTTGATACAAATATTTATTTGAAATATAACAGCAATATAGTTTTTATAAGTTTAGATTATACAGGTTGTACATTTATTGCAATTATACAGGGTGTACATTTGTTCCTACAAATATTTGGTAATAAATCGTTGTTTAAAATATCCTAATTTTATTTATAATGATTTTATGTTATACAGGGTGTTTAATATAATGATAAAATTATCTGTTAATGAATTTAGGCCGAAAATTTATGCAAATTTAACCATCAAATGACCTCCTTCTGTTTCAAATATAGGAACATGATTTATTCATGAAAAAAATTTGCCATGTAATACATTGAGGTGTTTAGACACAATATTTAATGGGGATGTTAAGCTGAAGGAAATTTCTGAAGCCGGAGGCTTTTGGGTAGCTAACTGATTCCTGCCAACTCAAACAGATAGACAAATAAATTAAATTTAGAGAGAAGCTAGCAGTAAGCAATGAGCTGTTCCCTGAATCATAACTGCTTTAATTTATATCCAAAAAAGAAAACTGAGTGCGGAAAGAATGCTTTAAATCTTTTAAGATGTCAAAAAGGTTCAAAACTGGACAAAATGAAAAATATTACAAGGGTTGAATTCAACTGGGGAGCTTTCCTACATTGTCTATTTGTTTATTGGGGCTCCTAGATACAATATTCTCAAAATTACGAGAATGTCTGTCTGTCCGTCAACTTTTTTTAAAGCTCTTATCAACAATACAGTTCCGGATTGAGGGACGTTGGAGCCCTTAGGTACAATATTTGATACTTTTGGCATTGATATATGATTTGTTCATATTCCTTCATCTCTTTTTATTATTGAATTCGAAAAACACTTCTATTCGTCCTTATTTATGGACCAGAAATATTATTTATACATCCTCCTTCAATCAACACCCGTAGTGACAAATTCTTTGATTCGCTGATTTATTGAGGGATTGTCAATTTATCTGTAAGAGACTAATTTTGAGTTTTGAACACTATAATTAGGTGAAGAAAAACAAAGACGTCATTCTGTATTTGGTCTGTTATTTTTACGTCTTTCCGTAGTGAACAGGCACAGTTACAAGTTTTTTTAATCGCTGGTTTTGTCAGAAATTGATTAATTATCTGTAGGGGACAAATAAGGTTATTATATTTATAGTGACTTTGAGTTTGAAACACTATAATTATGTGAAGGGACTCGAACTCGTTATTCTGTGCTCATTATATCATTTCTACATCCTCCCTTAGTCGATACTCACAATTACAAATTTTTTGAATCGCTGGCTTATTCAGGAATCTGTAGTTAATGTGAAGAGGACAAATGGGGCTATTATATTCATAGTGACTTTGAGTTTGGAACACTATAATTATGTAGAGGAACACGAATTCGTTATTCTGTGCTCGGTATAATATTTCTACATCCTCCCTCAGTCGACACTCACAATTACACATTTTTTGAATCGCTGGCTTATTCAGGAATCTATATTTAATGAGAAAATGACAAATGGATATATTACATTCATAGTGACTTTGAGTTTGAAACACTATAATTATGTGAAGGAACACGAATTCGATATTCTGTGCGCAGTATATTATTTCTACATCCTCTCTTAGTCAACACTCACAATTACAATTTTTTTGAATCGCTGACTTATTCAGGAATCTATAGTTAAAGAGAGGAGGACAAAAAGGGCTATTTTATTTATAGTGACTCTGAGTTTGGAACACTATAATTATGTGAAGAAACACGAATTTCTTATTCTGTGCTCAGTATATTATTTCTACATCCTCCCTTAGTCAACACACACAGTTACAAATTTTTTGAATCGCTGGCTCATTCAGAAATTTATAGTTAATACGAAGATGACTCCTAGGGCTATTATTTTTATAGTGACTTTGAGTTTGGAACACTATAATTATGTGAAAAAACAGAATTTGTTATTCTGTGCTCAGTATATTATTTCTACACCCTCCCTTAGTCAACACTCACAATTACAAATTTTTCCAATTGCTGGGTCATTCAGGAATCTATATTTAATGAGAAGAGGACAAATAGGGCTATTATATTTATAGCGACATTGAGTATGCAACACTATAATTATGTGGAGAAACACGTATTCGTTATTCTGTGCGCAGAATATTATTTCTACGCCCTCCCTTAGTCAACACTCACAATTACACATTTTTTGAACCTCTGGCTCATTCAGGAATCTATATTTAATGTAAAAGGACAAACAGGACTATTACATTCATAGTGACTTTGAGTTTGGAACACTATAATTTTGTGGAGGAACACGAATTCGTTATTCTGTGCTCAGTATATTATATCTACATCCTCTATTAGTCAACACTCTTAATTAGAAATTTTCTGAATCGCTGACTTATCCAGGAATCTATAATTAATGTGAAGAGGACGAATAGGGATATTAAATTTATAGTAACTTTGAGTTTGGAACACTATAATTATGTGAAGGAACACGAATCTGTTATTCTGTGCTCAGTATATCATTTCTACACCCTCCCTTAGTCAACTCTCACAATCACAAATTTTTTGAATCGCTGGCTTATTCAGAAATCCATAGTTAATGTGAAGAGGACAAATAGCCTTCACATATGAATAGTAACTTTGAGTTTGAAACACTCTAATTATATTAAGGAACACGAGTTCGATATTCCCTTAGTCAACACTTACAGTTACACATTTTTTGAATCACTGACTTATTCGGGCATCCATAGTTAATGAAAAGAGGACAAATAGGGTTATTACATTTAAAGTGACTTTGAGTTTGGAACACTATAAATATGAGAAGGAACTCGAATTCGTTATTCTGTGCTTAGTATATTATTCCTACATGCTCGCTTAGTCAACACTCACAATAACAAATTTTTTGGATCGCTGGCTGATCCAGGAATCTGTATTTAATAAGAAGAGGACTAATAGAGATTTCAAATTTATAGTAACTTTGAGTTTAGAACACTATAATTATGTGAGGGTACACGAATTTGTAATTCTGTGCTCAGTATATTACTTCTACATCCTCCCTTAGACGACACTCTTAATAACAAATTTTTTGAATCGCTGACTTATTCAGGAAGCTATAATCAATGTGAAGAGGACAAATAGGGATATTAAATTCATAGAGACTTTGAGTTTGGAACACTATAATTATGTGAAGGAACACGAATTCGATATTCTGTGCTCAGTATATCATTTCTACATCCTCCATCAGTCGAAACTCACGATTACAAATTTTTTGGATCGCTGGCCGATCCAGGAATCTATATTTAATAAGAAGAGGACTAATAGAGATTTCAAATTTATAGTAACTTTGAGTTTGGAACACTATAATTATGTGAAGGAACACTAATTCGATATTCTGTGCTCAGTATATTATTTCTACATCCTCCCTTAGACAACACTCACAATTACAAATTTTTTGAAATGCTGACTTATTCAGAAATCTATAATTAATGTGAAGAGGACAAATGGGGTCATTAAATTTATGGTGACTTTGAGTTTGGAACACTATAATTATATGGAGGAACACAAATTCGTTATGCTGTGCTCAGTATATTATTTCTACACCCTCCCTTAGTCAACACTCACAATAACACATTTTTTAAATCGTTGGCTTGTTCAGGAATCTATAGTTAATGTGAAAAGGACAAATAGGGTTATTACATTTATAGTGACTTTGAGTTTAGAACATTATAATTATGTGAAGGAACACGAATTCGTCATTCAGTGCTCAGTATATTATTTCCACATCCTCCCGTAGTCAACACTCACAATTACACATTTTTTGAATTGCTGGCTTATTCAAGAATCTATAATTAATGTGAAGAGGACACATAGGGCTATTACATTCATAGTGACTTTGTGTTTGGAGCACTATAATTATGTGATGGAACACGAACTCGTTATTCTGTGCTCAGTATATTATTTCTACATCCTCCCTCAGTCAACACCCACAAATTCACATTTCTTGAATCGCTGGCTTATTCACGAATTCATAGGTAATGTAGAAAGGACAAATAGGGTTATTACATTTATAGTGACCTTGAGTTTGGTGCACTATAATCATGTGGAGGAACATGAATTCGTTATTCTGTGCTCAGTATATTATTTCTACATCCTCCTTTAGTCAACACACACAGTAACAAATTTTTTGAATCGCTGTTTTAGTCAGGAAGAAATAATTTATTCCGAGAGAAATATAAAATTGAAGTCGAGGTCCTCTGAAGCCAAAGACTCCTAGGCACGTGCCTAGTGTGCCTAATGCATAATCCCTTATTGCATATTTGAGAGAAATATATTTTTCAAAAAAGGATACCTCAAAGACACATTTATGATTTTGAAGCATATTTTCAGTTCCAGGAAATGGTATTTGTTTCAGTTAACTGTCAGATAAATCTTGCATTCTGTTTAGATTAAAGGATGAAGTGCAATGTTCCGAATGTGGCACGTGATGAAAGGATGTTCAAGATTGTTGAAACAAAACAAATACAGATGTCATAAAATCACAGTGTATGTCAAAAATAAAATTATATATGAATTATGCTTTCAAACAAACTATAAATTTGAAACAAAAGATCCGGAAGAAGTAATGGCCTAGAAGACATAAAATATTATCCACAAAATGTGAATTCCAGGAATAAATGTATGTACAAAGATCGTAATGACGACTTTAGAACCAAAATCTGATTGTCAAATGATGGAACTTACAGTTAAGGCGTAGGAAATAGCATTATAGAACATCGTTGACTGCGCAGGCGCATTGTTGACAGCGCAAGCGCATCGTTGACTGCGCAAGCGCTCTGTCAGCTAGAATATAAATATATGCCCGTCAGGAAACATGTGCCCCAACTTGATCTTGTATCTAATTCAGATTTGAGGTTCATATCAAATATAATTCTAATATCTAAAATCAATTGAAATTTGTTCCATTTGGTGGAAGGGAGTACCAGAAAGGCGGAAATATCTTTTTTCAGAATAATGTAGCTCATATTCTGTTTCAGGTAATCAAAATGGTATCCTGTGTAATTAGGTCCTCCATTAATACCTTTTTTGATTTGGTATCAGCTTCTTTGGATTTGGAAGTAGGGGAATTCTTGATTCTTGTTTTTCTAGGGTTAATTCTTCTTTATTCTTACAAATATATTTACCAGATAGTGATGAAAATCGCAAAAATTGCATTCTCCCTTTTTATGGTTATCTTTTCTGCTTTTATAATTATTAATTTCGTCAGTGGTTATTTATCAATAAAGTGTAGCTAATGTTTGATGAAAATTGAAAATGGGTGATTATATTATGATTCTCTGTGCAGGACTGGCTTTAATTACTATTTTATTATCGTTCTCACAGTCAATGTGGAAGTTGACAAAATTTATGTTATACTTTTGTTTGTTTATATTCACTAGTTTTATAATTTTAAGTTTTGTTTGCTGTAAAGATTTGAGCTCAATAAAATTGTATAACTAATTGAATTTACATTTATTTTCTTAGTTGTTAACTAACATAACTTGAGTTAACAAAAGCAATAAATTATATTCAAATGAGGTGATTCTCATTACTATCAAAATTTCTAATTTGCGTTCGTGAATTCATCTCAATATCATAATTTATGTATTCATGATGATTCAAAGTTATTCCA